>PVKA01006127.1:45198-70689 GCA_004027165.1 Ctenomys sociabilis | reverse complement strand
TTTAACCAAATCCTCCCCCCCAAGCCTCCAGCCAAAGTCCCCCTCCTCACCAACAGCATCTGCCCCCAGCTTCTGGAGCAGGCGACACTCTGCCACAGTCTCAAAGTTGGGGCCAGCCAACATCACATAGGTGCCTTCCTGGAGCTCCCGCTTCTCCCCAATTTCTTTCCAGACACTGAATGCTTTCTGCCTCATATTCCGGTCGTAAGCATCAGACATAGCAGGGAAACGATCGCCAAACCTAGATAAAAGGATGGATTATCTCAGATAAATGAGCTGGTTCCGAACCCCCAGACAAGTCCCTAAACCCTACCTACTTGGAAACAAAGAAGCAACATACATACCTTTCATCATTGGGCCCTTTGAGAGGGTTCTGACCAGAGAAACCAGGTAGGTTGATATGATCACGGATCAGCATGATGTCTCCAACCTCAAACTTGGGGTTGAGCCCTCCAGCCGCATTGGTGACTACCAGGGTATCCACTCCCAGAAGCCGGAAAACTCTTACAGGGAATGTCACCTCAGAAGCAAAAGATCAAAAAGATTTCAATCTACCTATGCAGATGTACATAATACATCATAAAAAAGATTAAAGAGGAACAAAAATCCACCTAGGCCAAATAGGTAAGCAATTAGTATGGCCTACAAGGGTGCATTCCCCTCTGGCTCCTCCCTTCTCTCTGCTTCTGGGACACCATGATTAGAGCAGCTGTCCTCTGTCCTGCCCCCTCTACTCCAGCTGACCACAGACTAAAACCCCTCTTCCTCTGAGTTATGGCTGTTGGGTATTTTGCCCCTGAAACAAGACAGTAATAAGAAGGATATTTTCTCTCCCCTTCAGTCCAGATCCAAATAGGCCTATGACCCTGATTACCTGCCAGAGTGAGTATCCTTCATACATGTGGAATCTGCCCTGCATCATCACGCAGGCTTTGCCGTTCAGGAATCCAAACACGAGCCGACCAGCATGGCCTGGCACTGGGCACAAAGAGGAAAGGAAAGTGAACGGGGTTGTGCGCTCGTGGCACACACGGCTGTGCACTACAATGTGTCACTCAGTGTACTCTACGACAAGGTCACAATGAAGGACACTGAAGTCCGTGAAGATGATCATAATCATACTAGGAATTTAGAATTAGAGCTATGGAGGGAAGCATGCTCAGTGTGAACATAAAAAAGGACAAGATTTTAGAACAAATTTCAAAAGAATGAGAAAGACATACTGCTATGGATAAAAGTGGGTAATACTGAATGCTGTCATTATAGGCTGCTCTTAAATTTGTCAGGGACAATGGTCCAAATTTGAACCCATGCAACTCTCCTTCCTTACGACCCACACCAGTCCCATGGGAATGCAGTCATAAAGATGCCTGTGGGGGCTTGGAAATACCAAGATAACCCCACAGACAAAATACTGGTGCTCACCTTTTTTTCATTTATGGCAATTTCCAGCAATGTGTGACCAATTTATTCCTTAAGGAATTGATGGTTTGGGCAAGGACCAGAATCAACAGGAAGTGATTAGAAGAGATTATAGGGGTTGGGGAGATGGCTCAGTGGAGTAAGCACTTCCCCGGCAAGCTCAAGGACCTGAGTTCAATCCCTGATTCCAGAAAAAAAAAAAAAAGAAAGAAAGAAAGAAAGAAATAGAAGAGATTATAAAATTACTAGTAACAGCAAAACTCAGTTGTGAAAACCCGGCTGTAGGAAAAAAACAAAAAAAATACAGTCACTGTAGCCTGCAGTCCCAGCACCTGGGAGGTGAGGCAGGAGGACTGCCACAAATTCAAGACCAATCTGGGCTAAACAGTGAATTCAAGTCCAGCCTGAACCTCATAGAGAGATCCTACCTCAAAGCAGAGAGATAGATAAACCTAAAATTATCCCTTTGTGCAGTGCCCTTCTTATAAGAGGTAGGAGTGCCAAACGAGCCAGTGTCCCCACCATCTCCCTGATAATTCTACCTTCCTGTGGCCCTCCCTCTTTCTAACATTTCCTTCTCCAAAACCTATTTCTGTGTTTCTTGCTCTGGTCTCCCAGTTTAGCTCCAAAAGCTTTCAAATGTTTATTAAAAGTCTTAACTTTCAATGTTTATTAAAAGTCTCCACTCAGGAAGTGGAGGAAGATTGAAAGGTTAATAAAGAAGATTATTAAAAAGTTAATAAATAAACCAATGGAAGTTAATTATTTGAGAATAAGTGAACCAAATAAATTAACCTTATCTTTTTTTCTTTAGTGAGACAGGGTCCCTCTCTGTAGTTCAAGTTGGTCTTGAACGAATTTTGTAGTCCAGGCTGGCTTCAAACTCACAGCAATTGTTCTGCCTCAGTCTCCCAAGTGCTGGGATTACAGGCATGTGCTAGCACACCCAGCCATCTTATCTCCCCCCCGACCCAACTTGGCCTTTCTGCCTGTTTCTGTTGTGGGATCTTCAAAAAACTTACTACACACTAAAAGAAAAAAAAATTACCTTATCTTTTACTTGCCCTGTTTTACCTAGTTTTTTCTGGTCCTGAGAATTGAAACCAAGATCTTTGCACTGAGCTCCTTCCAAGCCCTTTTTATTTTTTATATAGCTAATACACTAAATTGTCCATGTGGGCTCAAACCTGCACTCAGTCAGGCTCAGCCTGAGCACTGGGATAATGGTATCTGCTACCTTGTCTAGCTTCACCTAGCCCTTTTCTAATTCTTAGCCTTAGAGTTCTCTGGTCATTCAAATTCTCGATACACTGCCTTTGGACTTCTCAGTGGTCCATCATGAATCCCTTGCCTTCCTGAAAGGTAAATATGAATTAGGTATTGTACATTAGCTCACATGTGAGTCTGTAACAATACAGTGGCCTGTGTGTTCATTTGTTGCTGTGCAGGGTATGTATTATCCTAAGCCTGTAGCTAGAGATAAGAAGGGGCCTGACTTTGTGCTGGGAGGCTGTAGATAGTATTTTCCCAATTTAAGGTACAGGGTAAAGGGGCCAGTCTGCTTAGACAAGTGCAGGGACCAGAATTTGAACCCTGGCACAACAGGTTGCACCAGCCCTGCCCCCAGGCTGAGTCGGAGCCTGTGGCTCACACCTATAATCCCAGTGCTATAGAGACTGAAAACAGGAGAATTACCATAAGTCTAAGCTGCATAGTGAGACCTTGCACAAAATACATTAAAAAAAAAACTAGGGCCTAGCCAGATAGCTCAGCAGACTAAAGCTCCTGCTTAGGTAGAGCGCAATGGCCAGGGTTTCATCCCCGCAGTGCAGTGCAGTGCGGTGCCATGCTGTACTGCACCAGTCCCACCCCCAGGGCTTGCCAAAACAGCAAGTGACACTGGGCATGGTAGCACACCTCCAATCCCAACATTTAGGAGGTTAAAAACAGGAGAATCACTGTGAATCCAACCTAGGTAGTGAGGCTCTGTAGGACCTGTACTAAATACATAAAAAAACTATAATTAAAATAAAACAAGAGAATACTGTGAGTCCAGTCTGTACAGTGAGACCCTATAGACCCTGTCCTAAGTAAATAATAATAATAATAAGGCACAGGGCAGAGCTAATAAGAGGGATGGATGTATTCAAAGAGGTCCACGTAGGGAAAGGCGCTGTGGAGTTTCAAGGAGCAGTAAGTCAGTAAAGCCTAGGAAAGATGTTGTTTTAGTTGCACTGATACATGTACTGCTTTAGGAAATCTCTTTGTGGGAAATTTTGAGCTAGTCTTTTTTCTCTCTTACAACATTTGATTCAGGTCAAATGCGAGGTAGAGAAGTAATAGCACTGGCTTTCCTGATTGAGTTCCACAGAATCCAATCAGCATCTTTCAGTTTCATCCTCTCCCTTTAATTCCCAGTACCTGTGCTTCGGGGAAATTTGGGTATTTCACTGTAGTCAAAAGACTGGGCCTGTGTTAATTTGTCAGCCAGACCTCCTAATCCAGAGCCACAGATCACCGCCACTTGGGGCCGGTGCTTGGTCTGGCTGAGGAGCCATTGTGCGGTATTCTGGTAATCTTCGTAGGTGAATCTAGGGGGTAAAAAGAAAATCACAGTGAATTTGGCTCCCAGTCCACAGGTTTCACAGACAAATGAGTTTCAGTGAAACTCGCTGGCAGGAGTCAAGATATCAGGGAACCAAAACACTGGCCAAGAGGTAGCAATAATGTGCTTGCAGTGAAAACTCGTGAAAATCCTTCAGTCTGAGAGAAAGTTAAAGAACTCTGTCTCCACTAACAGCTCCATGTCCAGTATCACAGGTTTTGTCTTGTTTTGCTTTCATTGCAGTACTGGGGATCAAACCCATGGCCTCTCCTAGAGGAGTGCTCTGCTGTTGACCTGCACCTCCAGCACGGATGAATTTATTACTGCTCATAACAAAGACTTCAGGAAGGTCAGCAGTGTTTATAGGGCCAGAGAAGTGTAATGAAATAGAGGTGAAGGCTAAGGAGAGCATTCACAAAGCAATTAAGATCTTTCTGAGGGAAGTAATAAACTTAATATAATCTTATAGACAGAAATACCTTGACATTCTCATATCTATCCCCTATGACACTCAACATGTGATTAAGGGTATTCCAGGCATGGTAGCACACTCGGGAGAATGAAGCTGAGGGATTACAAGTTCGAGGGCAACTTGGGGTACATAGAGCTGAAAGTCAGCCTAAACTATATAGTGAAACCCTGCCTCAAAGAAAAATAAAATGACATGTAATTTAGTCTAGTAGCTGAGGAAATTCACCCTCTAGTTCTTTCCTCAGCTACAGCTCCTACCTTGTGTTGGTGATAGAGTCCAGGTCTAAAAATGCTGTATTGTACCATTAAGCTGCCACACACCCAGCCCTGCTGCTGTTGTGTGTGTGTGTGTGTGTGTGTGTGTGTGTGTGTGTGTGTGTGTGTTCTAGAGAAGCTGGCTTCCAACTGCTGGACTCCTGTTTTAGTTTCTCAAGTAACTGGGTCTATAGGCCTGACACACACAATAGCTCTTGATCTAAATTGTTTGATTGACAAAAAGAAGAGGAAAAGCAAGAGAGGGAGATAGAGAGAGAGAAGGAATTGGAGAGAGAGAGAGAGAGAGAGAGAGAGAGAGAGAGAGAGAGAACAGGGACAGGATGGGATGGGAAGCAATGGGAACGCTCCTAGTAGAAGTGTACATGCCATTTTGAGTTTCTCCTGAATGCTTATTTCTAAAACTCCCAGGTCCCTACAAACTCATCATATGGAATTGCAAAGGTACCCCAAACCATTGCAATACAACAGGCAACAACAAATCCACAAATTGATTCTCTGACAAAACTAGGATTCACTGCTTAAGTTTTCTGTAGAAGCTTGTTACAAGCACAGATTGTGGACCCAGAACCCACAAATTAAAACTTTGCTAAGAAGCTCCAAAATATTGTAATTTTTTTTTCTGCTTTTCATGTCTGTGACCACCTCCTGCTGCCTAGTCCCTGATTACCTCCATCATCTCTTTCTTTTCACACCAAGACGTTTTCCCTTCAGGACATAAGAGTAAACCAGTCACCAAGAGTCCTTACACTACTAGTATGAGTAGTGAATCTAGAACTTTCCTCAGTTCCTACCTTGATTGCATTGCACCTACCAGAAAGGATCAAAGATCGTGCTCAGAGGTGGAATTAAGGTGTCATAAAGTTGAACATAACTAATTAATTGCCTTTCAGAAGAAATTCTTTTCTTCAAAAGCATAGCCTAGGCAGTGTGGTGGCACATACTCGTAATCCCAGCATTTGGGAGGCTGAAACAAGAGGATCACTTGCCAACTTGAGGCCAGCCTCGGCTACAAGTGAATTTAAGGCCAGTCTGATAGTAAGATTCTGTCTCAACACACACACACACACACACACACACACACACACACACACACACACACACACACCAGCAACGACAAAAAGCAGAGTCTAGGAGCTAGTGGTCCCACTTGTCAAACTGATGTGAGGATTTCTTAAACCCCAGTAATCCAGCCTGGGCAGCAGAGCCATACCTTGTCTCAACAAACAAAACAAAGTAAAAATGCCTAGGGAACCAAACAAAATTCCATAATAAATCAGGCTGCCCTCAGGGAAGTAGCTGGGAAACAAGTTGGGAGAGGCAACAGACCCAATATGGTGGTGAGAAATTAACCAATAACAGGCATCCTTCAGAGGTGAAAAGAAAATGAAAGGAGCCTGCAGCCATCACCACGCGGCAGAGACTTCCTATCTGTGTCCATCAAGGTATGGGTGAGCCCTATGCTGGTGACTTGGACGGGAAATTCCAGGACCAAAGTGAAGAGAAAGGTTTTTCAAAGGTGTCAGGTGGGAATGACTGTTGTGCGCCTCTGCTCCGTGAATAAAGATCTCCTTCTCTCCCAGGAGACTCCATTCGCAACTGGTGAAATTGACTTCCACTTCTGAGGGCAGGAGGAAGGAGCTGACAGGGGAAGAACTCCAGGCTTGAGCACCGAAAGTGGCTGTCTTTACCTGGATCCTAAATGATCCTCTGCGAAGAGCATCGAGGCGGGGAGACCAAGTCTGTGGCGTGGAGTGAGGGGTGTGCCTCCGTGTCTACTTGCACCCTAACACACGCACACAGACGACGCAAAAGCAGTTCCTTTAGGAGTAGCCTCCACTACACAAACCGCTTCCGCGGCGTCACCGCGGGCAGATCGCCGCACGCGCCCCGGCCTCGCTGTCCGCCCCCCCCCCCGTTCTGTCGCTCTGGCCCTAGCACCACGCTGAACCTGGCACCGGGCTCCGTGCCAGGCCGCTCCGCGTCTC
The DNA here is from genome assembly GCA_004027165.1 of Ctenomys sociabilis. NCBI lineage: Eukaryota > Metazoa > Chordata > Mammalia > Rodentia > Ctenomyidae > Ctenomys > Ctenomys sociabilis. The sequence continues at coordinate 63,930 of PVKA01006127.1, read as the reverse complement.
CAGGGAGCTCTCGGCTTCCCCTCCCTGGCCCACACAGATCAAGGTGCTAAGTTTCCTGTTCTGGTTGACAGTTATTTCCCCTCCCCAGGGGGCTTAGGGCTCTCGGCCTGATGCTCAACTCACCCGCTTTCCATGGCCTCGCTGATCGATCTATCCAGACAACCGGTGGAGCTCGGTGTCGATCTGGTCTTGTCAGCACAGTTAACTCCCTGTGCCCTGGGCGCGGGCTTTTATCTCCAGCCCCGGAGGCCCCAGCCAATGGCAGCCAAGCAGGCGGGCCCGCCCGTCTCCATGGTGACGTACTCCCTGTGCCAGAGGCGGAGCAGAAAATCCAATCAGAATTCTTTTCCAAGCACAACGCTCCCCCTGTGCCCACGGGAAGCATTTTATCCTCGAGCTTTTTCACGGTCGCAGGGCCTGGGCCTCCAGCAAAGGAGGGCTAGCGACTGTGCCAGAAGTGCCCCTTAAAGCGTCTGTCTGTAGCCCCTCTCTTGCAAACCGTGAAAGTCTTAAAAAGATAAAATTTCAAGGTTCCAACTGTACAGCCCAAGAATAAGATGAAGACAGCCAGGGCTTAAGTTGCTTCCTGGACGAAGGAAGCGGGGTTTCCCTGGCTTCTACAGTGTTGTCTTGGAGACTTTGGGGTTTAGGGGAATATTTCCAGATCCAGATGGGAGAAGAGAAAGTTCTAAGCAAGCATTTTTTGGACTCTAGACTGAAAAGATTGCGACAGGGTGGGTGGTGAGCTGTACCGGATCCAAGCAATTCCCGTAAGTAGCGGACTACTCCCAAGATGAAATCTCCTGCAGCAGAAAAACACAGTATTAGTAAGAGTTCGTCTACTGCTCCTTCCACACTAGAAATTTATCAATCCCGTGCATCAAATGCGTCAATCCATGTATCAAACCACATGCATTAAATGTTTCTTTTATTTATTTATTTATTTTTTCTGTATTTTAGGGAAGGGGTATCAAATGTTTAGTTAGCTCTTTGCATCCTCGAGATTTTCTCTATCCTGAACTCCAAGCTTTCCTGCTTGTGTCTTCTACCTACCTCCGAAACTCTTAAGGCACTGTTTTCTAACCCATTTTTCTAATTAATCTAACAAATATTTATTGGGCATCAACTATGTAATGGAACTGCTCTAGTGTTGTGAACATAAAAGTAAAAATAATATCTGTAAAGAAAAAAGTTTATATTGGATAAATAGGCCTGATATAAACAAGTGGTTTGTTCTGTTGTGATTGTTATTATTACTATTCTTGTTCCTACAGTTATTTTAACAGAGATAACCATAAATTGATATAAAAGACTCAATTTAGTAATGAGACTATACACAGGGCTTGGTGATTGATCCCTATAATCCCAACACTCAGGAGGCCAAGGCAGGAGGCTTTCCATGAGTTCAAGACCAGCCTAGATTACATAGCAAGCTCAGCCACCCTGTTGAAACAAAAGAAGAAAGGGCGGACCAAATAGCTCAGCTGTTTAAAGTGCCTACAAGCAGGGGCAGGGGCTCAGGGTTCCCCTCACCCAGTGCCTGCCCCACCCTCGGGGCAAGCTGATATGGCAATTGAGATTGGGCATGGTGGCATGAGCCTCTAATCCCAGCTCTTGGGAGGCTGTAAATGGGAGGATCACTAAGAGTCCAAGCTGCTTAGTGAGACCCTGAAACCTCTGTAGACTCTTCCCTAAAAATACAAAACAACAACAAAAAGGAAGTTCAAACCTAATCAATTAACTTCTACAGACTTTGTCTAATGTAAGTATATGTAAACCAAAAAAAGATGATTTGCAAACCATCTATGAAAGAAAACTCTTGTGGAACAAACTTCAATTTTCTGTAGTGTTTTCCCAGCAGGATACAAAGAACAGCTGAGTGTACATTTCACCAAAGCAATGGACTACTATTTGATGGGCAAAGACAGTTTGTCAGTGGGCACACTGGCCAGGGTGGCATAACCTTCAAAACATACTTCATCTTGGTTTTTTGTTTGCTTATTTACTTGTTTGTTATGATTGCTATGCTTGGAATACACCTAAGGACTCACACATGCTAGGCAAGTATTATACCAGAGCCTCCATACTTAACTCTGGTTCAAGTTCTGCAGCCAATCTTCTGCATAAGCAATTGAATTTTTTTTCTTTATTTTAGAGGAGGGTCTACAGGTTGTATAGGGTCTCACTATGTAGATTGAACTCATAGTTATTCTCCTGTTTTCAACCTCCCAAGTGCTGGGACTACAGGTGTGCATCACCACGCCCAGTCTCAATCACCATCTCAACATGCCCTGTGGGCGGGGCTGGCACAACACACTAGGAATTAAATACTGGCCCTCTGCTCTGCCTAAGCAGGTGTTTCAGTCTCCTGAGCTATCAGAATGGCCCAGAAACTGAACTTTAATTGACTTGGTGGTGGACTTTGTGTTTGCTTTTGCAATAGTACTGGGGATGGAACCTGGGAGCACTTACAATTATATATATATATATATATATATATATATATATATATATATATATATATATATATATACAGTTATGTGCCACCACGTCCATCTGGACCACTTTTTCAGTCAATTCACCAGTGGGATCCTAAGAAGAGCCTGCCCCATGAGGTCTAGCAAGCTCCTGAGATCATATATTTGCTCTGTGTTCTCTTAAGATTGTGCAGATTTCAAGGTGCATTAAATCCTGTCTGGGGCCTTATCTTGTGCCTGTCTTTGGCAACCCATCTTCATATCTTAATGGTTTCCTCAGAGGCTTTCAACCACTACAGGATACAAATTCACATGGTTTCCTTTTTATGTATGTATCTCTTGCTCTGTAAACAGAGATACTTGATGTGAAAAGATACCAGATATCTTTTCTTTCCTATTATGCTATCTCAGACCAAATCCCTGTACTTTTTAATGTTTGCCTCACTGTTGGCAACACACAAGTCCAGAGTTTCAAACTACAGTTCATGGTGAACTGTATTTCAGCAGTCTTTTCATAGCATCTCTGGTCTGTAGTCTCAAGATGCTGAGAAGAGAGGCAAGATTGCAAGTTCCAGCCCTGAATGGTATAACTTAGTGGGACTATTTCAATATAAAAATGAAAAGAGGGACCAGAGAGATAGCTCAGAGGCATAAGCACCTACTTGGCAAGCACAAGGTCCCAAGTTCTATCCCCAGCTCCACATGGTGTTCAGTCTTGGCTCCAGATCCCTGGGCACACCATCTCCACCCCGGAACCAGGAGTCACAGTGGCATATTGCTATAATCCCAGTACTTGGGAAGTTGAGCCAGGAGGACTTCTGTGAGTTTGAGGCCAGCTTGGGGGCTGCAAAAGTGAGCACAAGGCCAGCCCAAACTGCATAGCGAGACCCTGACTCAAAAAGAAAAGAAAATTGCTAGGGCCATAGCTCAGTGTGAAGATCCTGGGTTCAATTCCTAGGACTGAAACAGAGGTGAGACAGGATCACTTGAGGCCCTGAGTTTAAGACCAAACTGGGCACCATGGCAAGATCACAGTGATCACCAATACCCTGCAAGCTTGCATGCCTGTACGCTTTGGGACGTATGGCCCCAGTCACTGCATTGCCACTTCATTCTTGAGCTGATGTGTACAGGTGAGTGGGCTGTGAAACCAAACTACTGGTGTGTAAATTGTGTCTCTACCCCTTGCTTCCCAGCTGTGTGATCCTGGGCAAGAAAAATTCTGACTAGGGACTAGGCCTCTTTGTGTGTGTGTGTGTGTGTGTGTGTGTGTGTGTGTGTGTGTCTAGTACAGGGTCTACAGGGTCTCACTCCACAGATCAGACGCATACTAATCCTCCTGTTTTCAGCCTCCCAAATGCTGGGCTTACAGGCATGCACCACCACTCCCAATCTCATTCTCCATCTCAGCGTGCCCGGGGGCCAGGGCCAGCACAGCACTGTGGGGATTGAACCCTTGCTGCTGTGCTCTGCCTAAAGAGGCACATTAGTCCACTGAGCTATCATGCCAGCCCTTAGGTTTATTTATTTTTCTTCATATACATCTTCTATTATCATAGAAAGTTCTGCTACACCTTTGTTTTGCTTTTAGGTCTTTAAATTTTCATTTTCCCCTTAATCTTTTCCTAGTCACCAATAAGAGAAGATGGCACTGTGTTTTATTCTTTACCGTAGGGTCAAGTCATGGTTTTTATGGTTCCTATAATTAAGAACAATCACCAAGCTATGGTAATTATAGTTTATTACTGCTTATGACTCTTTCTTTCTTATCACTGTCCTATCTTCAGACACTCCTGCATCCAAGAACATACCTAATAACACATCCACCCTCTATTCTGAAGATCAAGGGGACCAAAAAACAGAAGAGATAGGTAGAGACAGATTTTTAGTCACTGGGGATTGCCTTGTGGAATGGGAAGATATTTCCAGATAGCAATTTCTATTATAAATAAATCCAGAAGCAGACTCAGATTCTGTAATTCTGTAAGAATATATTTAAATTTTATCTTTAGATAAGGTCTTTCTGTATATAATCCAGGCTGGTGTGGTACTGACTATGTAGCACAGCTATTCTCAAACTGATGATCCTCCTGCCTCAGCCTGCCAAGCACTTGGATTATAAGCATGTGTACTTGCTTATATTATAGAATTCTACAAGAATTCTAGCTGGGGATAATGGCACATGTCTAAAATCCCAGAACTTGGAAGGCTGAGGCAGGAAGATTGTAGCAAATTCAAGGCCAATTTGGGCTACACAGGGAATTTGAAACCAGCCTGAACTATATAGTGAGATCCTCTCTAAATAAATAAATAAAGAATTATATATCTTTCCTTCTTTTGAGACAAGATTTTGCATAGTTAAGTGAGCTGAGCTTAACTACAGCTGAGCTGACCTTGAGCTCACTAGGCATAGGCTAGCCTCAAACTTGTAGTGATCCTTCTGCCTCAACCTTGAGAGTGCTGGGATTACAGGCTTGCACCACCTTTCTATTTTTCACCCTCCCTCCCTCTTTCTACTTTCTCTCTCTAAAAACAGAGGAGTATAGGTGGAAAGATGGGAATTCAAAGCAGTACTTTCTGTATCAAGAGTATAAACCTGGGGGAAAATATCACCCTTCTGCAAAAGTAAGTATATATTAGCCAGTGTTACCTACATTATGCCCCAACACAACACTCAAAGAATTTCACTTAATTAAATCTATTAATATGAATATTGAGTTGATCAGGCTGTGGGAAAAGAGTCAGAGCAGCCAAGAGTAAGTGGTTCTGAAGTTTTGTTCTGGGTTCCTCCACGAGCTGGTGACTCTTGCTCTTCTCTGTGGACTTTCCCCTCAGTACCATCCCACTATATCCAGGTTGAAGAGTGATGGGACTTGGGATAGGTGATTTAAGAAAATCCATAAACTCCTAATATCTCTCCCTATTCCTCAAATCAGCATCTGGCCTTCCCCAAATTAACAAACTCATGCAATTGGCAACATTTCTGTGTGCACTAACTGTCACTTTTCAATGAAACTTTTGTCATCTGTCTTATTTTTCTCATTGCTGAGACAAAATATCTTACACCTAAAGTTAAAGGGGGAAAGTTCTCCTTGGCTTGCAGTGTGTAGAGGTTTCAGAACATAATCATCTCGCTCCAATGTAATGGTAAGTTGTGAACTCCAAACAGCATGCGTGGCACTATCCATAGGGCACTGTCAGCGACTGCAGTTCCCATGACTTTTTGTTTGGCTGGCTTTCCTCACTCCTTGCTGCTCTCTTTAGATGATTCAGGTTCCTGGCTTCTCAAACCTCCTGGGATATCCACTGCACCTTTGGCTTCTCATTCACAGCTTCATACAGTGCCTGGCCTCCTAAGCCTTCTAAAATATGGGTGGAAGCCCTGTTGATCCCAAAATGCTTATATCCTGTACACACCTAAAACCAGCACCATGGGCAACCGATTCATTCAGGACTCTTCCTGTCTCTCAGGAACTATTGCTATTCCCCATTCCTATTGTCCAATAAATTTTTTTGCTTAATTTAAAAATAAATAAATAAATAAATAAATAGATAAAACCAGCATCATGCAGATAACAGCAAAGTCTGCTGCCATCTAGAGGAGAAGCCAAGTTTACTTCTCTCTTGGCTGTTGGGGTCAAGTGCCTATGAACCAAATTCCATGGAAAAGTTCTGTACACCTTCACATTGTAGAGCTTGGTGCTCTGGGACCCTCCTGTCAAAGTCTTTCACTATTGTGACTTTGAGGCTGCGAAGTGTGGAGTCTTGCTGCTTCTTATCATGCCCTTGTCTTATATTCTCCTGTTCCTTCACAGCAATTAAGAAATTCTCTGCTCTGTCTTTGAAGTCCACAGCTTTACCAGAGCTTTCTTTATGGCCAAACTCACAATATTATAAATCATCCTGCTGGGCTCTTTGCTCTGATTCTTACATAAAAATGGCCATACTCTCCCAACAGTAGCCATGCCACTTCCTTAACATTTGACTGCCAGATTTCTTCTGTCAGATTAATTAGTCCATTGCCATTATTCTAGGCAAAGTCTCTGGACATAAGCAAAATACAAAAACACTTTCTGCCAAGCCACAACACACATTGTCTGGATTCCAACAACCAATTCAGTCTTTCTTCCCAGCAGAAGCCTGGTTTTCACCGGCATGATTTATATCAGCTTTCTTTTCTTTTTTCTTTTAGCAGGAGGAAGGTTGAGACAGGACCTCACTATGTAGTGCAGATTGGCCTCAAACTCACAGTGATTCTCCTGCTACCTTCCTGAGTGCTGGAAGTGAGCCGTCTAGCTTTCTGACCATAGTTTCACATCAAGGATCACCTAAGTTGTTCCAGCTCTACTTCTTCAGCCAGTATCTCTAAACCTTTACAAACTCTTTTCACAAGTCAGTTCCAAAGGCTCCTGAACTACATGGTCAAGTACAGTCACAATGATGACCCCCTTCTTTGGTACCAAATTCTATCTTAGTTGCTTTTCTTGTTTTTGAGACAAAATACCTGACATCCAAAGTTAAAAGGGAAAAGATTTATTTGGCTCACAGTTTGCAGAGGTTTCAGTCCATACTCAGCTGGCTCTAAAGCAGGGTGGTATGGTAAACAGGCATCACAAAGAATAGTTCCTGATGCCCACAAAATAGCAAAGCAACAAGGGAGAGACCTTTACAGTGGCTTTCTGCCACTTATATTATATCCAGGCTACTTAGGGCCAGTAGCACTCACACCCTTAATTTAATCCTAGTGTCCCTGAGCTGTGTGAATCAACCCCAGCATCACACACTCTAGATCCAGCCACATCTGAATAAGCCCCATCTGTCTATATTGCATGAGGCTTCGGGGAGGAGCATCAAGCCACAACATTAACCAATTTCAAAATTTATATAACAGAACTTGTAAAAAAAAAAAAGTAACAAGGTGTGGTGGTGCACACCTATGATCCCAGCTCTCAGGAGGCTGAGACAGGAAGATCATTGCAAGTTTCAAACCATGCTATATAATGAGTTCAGGGCTAACCTGAACTACATAGCCAGACTCTGTCTCAAATATATATAAGTAAAAAATTAAAAAAAGGGATGTTATTGTTTCCTCCTCCCGCCCCACCTTGTTTCCCTCTCACTTGAATATTTTCTTCCCCTTTCCCAATATATTGTATATTTTGGTCTCTTTTTAAGCTTTGGCTTTCTCACCCCAGAGAAATAATGCAATGTTTACCTATCTGTGTCCAACTTATTTCACCTAAGAATATGTTCTCTCAAGGTGCATTCATTTTTTCTAGAAATGTCTTGAGTTTATCCTTCTTTATGGCATAGTAGTTCTCCATTGCATTAAAAACCCATGTCATCTTTGTCTATTCATCCAATGATAGGCTGTTTCCATGATTACAAATTGTGTCACTATAAACATAGGTGATGTGATGCTTTTCTTTCAGGAATATACCAAGAAAGGGAATACCTGGGTCAAATGGAGGCTCTAGTTTTAGATTTTTGTGGAATCTCCACACTGATTTCCATAGTGGTTGTACCTGTCTACACTCCCACCAATAGTGGAAGAGTTTCTTTTTCCCCCACAGCCCTGCCAGCATTTGTTATTCTTTGATTTCTTGGTAATATCCATTGTTTCAGGAGTGAGATGAAACCTTAGTAGTTTGTTTTTAATGCAGGGTCTCCCTGTGTAATTCAGGCTGGCTTTGAATTCACTATGTAGCCCAGGATGGCCTCAAACTTGTACTCATCTTCTTGCATCAACCTCCAGAGTGATGGGATCAGAGGCTTATGCCATCATGCCCTGTGCTCAGTATTGTTTTAATTTGTATGTCTCAAATGATTAGTGCTATTGAACATGTTTTCATATATTTATCTGCCATTCCTACTTCTTTATCTGAGAAGTACTTATTCATTTCAGATGTCCTTTAAATTGGGTCTTTAAAACTGGGGGGGGGTCTGTTTTTATTTTTCCAATTCTTTACAATATTCTACATATTACTCCTTTGTTTGAGGAACATCCAACAACCATTTTTCCCTCACTGTGGGGTATCTCCTGACTGTGTTACTTACTGGCTTCTCTTGTTAAAAGTTTTCAATAAGCCGGGTGTGGTGGCGCATGCCTGTAATCCCAGCACTCGGGAGGCTGAGGCAGGATTGTTGTGAGTTCAAGACCAGCCTGAGCTACAAAGTGAGTTTAAGGCCAGCCTGAACTGCATAGTGAGACCCGGTCTCAAAAAGACAAAAAAAAAAAAAAAAAAAAAAAAAAAAGTTTTCAATAAGATGAGATTACAGTTGTTCCTTGTGATAGGTTCTGGCTGATCCATATTTTATTCACCAAGTCTTTACCCACATCAATGTTTTCCAGTTTTACCTATTCTGTCTTCTGGCAGATTTAGTGTTTCTGTTTTAATATTTAGATCTTTGACTCATTCTAAATTTTGGTTTAGTGCATGGTGAAAGACATGGGTTGTTTTAATCTTTAGCATGTGGAGAGCCACTTTTTCCAGCACCATTTTTTAAAGAGGTTATCTTTTTTCTTGTGAATGTCCTTAGCTTCTTTATCAAAGATGAAGTGGCTGAATACATTTGGAGTTGTTTCTGCATCTTCCAATTTGTTCCACTGACCCTTATGTGATTTTTCATGATTTTTATTTTTGCCAGTATCATGCTGTTTTTATCTCAGTAGCTTTGAAGTATAATTTCAAGTCAGAGACCGTGATGCCTCCCCTGCCCCCCGCTTGTTGGCAAGAATTGCTTTTGCTCTTCTAGGTCTCTTCCGGTCTCAAACACATTTCTGGGATTGCTTGCTGTAATTCTGTGAGATATCCTATTGATATTTTGATCAATATTGTGTTAAATCTGTGCAACAGTTTTGAAAGTATGGCCGTTTTCTTATTCCTGCCCCAAAACAAATGGTATCTTTAGAAATCTTTCTTTGAATGTGAATTACCTTATTTGAATCTAGAAGATTTTATATGACCACTAGAATGTGGTAGTGATGTGGTTGTGATAGCACTGGAGTTTAAGTGGGCTCAGACACCATAATGACAACATGAAGCCAAGTGTACTGGCTCACATTTATAATCCCAGCACTCTGGGAAGCTGAGGTAACAAGATTACAAGTTTAAGGCCAAGGGCCAGCTAGATATCTCAGTGGAATAAGCACCTGCTTAGGCAAGCACAGGGACCAGAGTTTTATCCCAGCACCACATCATGCCAGCCCCACCCCCAGGGAAGCTGAGCTGGCCACTGAGACCTGGTGTGGTGGCATATGCCTGAAATCCCAGCACTGGGGAGGGTGAAAACAGGAGGATCATTACAAGTCCAAGCTGCACAGTGGGACTCTACGAAATACATAAAAACAAAAAGAACAAGTTTGAGGGCAACCTGGGCAACTTGGTGATTTTGAGACTCTGACTCAAAATTTTAAAATATTAATGGAAGGAGTCTCTAGGGCTGGAACTCAGTACAAAGACCTTGGATCCAGTCAAAATGAAGGGTGGAAGAGAGGGAACAGGGGAAAGTAGGGAGAGGAAGGAAAGAGAGAGCAAAAGAGAAAAAAATAAGGCAAAGAAAGACATAAAATGATATTACTAGAGGGAAGGACTGGCCAGCACAGTACCTTTTCTTACTACTGGACCCTCTGGGAATCTGCTTTGGTATCTCTCATCTGGAAAGTCCTTCAGGAAAAGTCATCCCAGAGTTATTCTCAGACAGACCACATATCCAAAGAAAAGTGCACTGAAAATGTTGGCATTCTTATAAAGCAGATGTTTCTTAAAGCATGAACTCACAACTATCTCCCTCTGATCTCTCAGTTCTCGTTCCATATATTATGGACTTTCTCATAGTGTTTTTTTCTTTTTGTATTTCAGGGAAAGGTCTATAGTGTTCAGGGTCTCACTACTAGATTGGATTTGTAGTGATCTATTTACAGCCTCCCAAAACCTGAGATCACAGGCATGTACCACCATGCCCAGTCTCAACCGCCATCTCAGCATGGCCCTGGGGCTGGACTGGCATGAGGGGGGGGATCAAATCCCCAGCCCCTGGGCCTGCTTGCATATGCTTTAATTAGCTGAGCTATTCAGCCGGCCCTTCATACTGTTTTTTCTAAAAGAGATTATTTCAGTAGCCACAAGACAAAGACTTCTTGGTGATTCATCTTTACCCTATCATCCACCATTAATCTCAAAATAATAATCCTACATTTACATAAGACTTCCTAAATAGTTCCTCTTTCAAGAAAGTTATTCACCTTGACATAAATTCCTATTCTGCTCTAAAAGTATCCTACAAATCTGCAAGGAAGAAAACAAGTTCCCCTTAACTTAGGAGGCACCCTATACATTTCATCTTTGGGCACCCACTTTGTAAAGTATCCTGATAGGTTTGAAAATGCAGTTTTATTTCCTCTTGGCAAGTTGAGCAAGGATGAATACTGGTAAACAGGAGTGGGTGAATAAGTATATCAGCTAGCTGTATGTTTATTCATTTATTCTTTTTTTTTTGGTGGAACTGGGGATTGAACACAGGCCCTTGCACTCACCAGGGAAGTGATTATTCCACTGAGCCATCTCCTTGCCCCCCCCCCCCCTTTTTAATAGGGTTTTTCTATGCAGTTCAGGCTGGCCTCACTTTGTAGCCCAGGCTCCTCATAAACTCACAATGATCCTCTTGCCTCAGCCTCCTAGTTGTATGCTTCAATGAGCACTCTAGGTTTTTTTTCAATATTTTTTAGAACACCCCACTGACAGTCTTGTGGCTAAGAACAAAGGTAAGACAAATATAGCTCAGCCTAATGGTATATGCCTGTAATCCTAGCCTTTGGGAGGCTGATGCAGGAAAATTAAGGGGAGTTTGAGGCCAGCCTGAGCCAGTGAGTTCAAAGCCAGTCTGAACAACAGAGGGAGATCGTGTCTCACCACCCTTCCCACAAAAGTTAAAAGACAAATGTTAAGACTGTCTGCCAAACAAGGTGATTTATACAACGTTAGGTTTATTGGGTAATTCAACTAATAAACACACATACTTGTTAAGGGTTAGTCATTAAATTGTGTAAAACTAGGCGCTTTTTCCAGTAGCGGAGACATTGAATAAAAACAAAATACCACAACTTTTTTTTTTTTTTTTCTAGTGTCAAGGATCGCACCCAGGACCTGGTGCATGCTGAGCAAATGGTTTCACTGAGCTACCACTCCAATTTCGCAATGTGACCTGTGGCTGGGGCCGAGAGGGTGGCATCTACAGGAGAGTTCCCTGGAGAACAGGTTCAGGTCCTGTCCTAAAAGAAACCAGCGAAAAAGGTCAGAGTGATATAATCCTTAATTTTTTTTAAACATATATCTTCCTGGTACATAGTTACCTTGATTCCCCACCGCCACCAGTACTGGGTTATTAGAAACAGGGTTGAGCTACAACTCCATCAATCTTTTTACTTCTTATCCTGAGACAGCGTCTTGCCAAAGTGCCATCCGGTCCACGCTGGTCTCTAGAACTTGGAATTACAGGCACATGCCACCACCCCTGTCCACCTTGGTTTTAAAGACGTCTCTCGACGGGAGAAGTTAACAACCCCTACTGCTCGCCTAACACGCCTGCTAGGTACTAGAACAGCCCAAGCTTCCGCATTCATTGCCCCTCCTCCTCCAACGTTTAAGCCACGCCCCCCATGTTCTGGCGCTAATTTTGAGCCAATAAAGTTGTGCCTTACGGATCACAGGGCTAAAGGAAAGAAGTCACCAGCCAAAGGGCGGAGAAACACTACGCAAAGAAAAGTCTTTCAGAGGAGTCTTCGGTCCAATGAGAAGCAGATGACGCGCAGAGACAGAGGGCGCGCAGCTTCCTGACACTGTAACCAGTGAGGAGAAGCAGTCCAGCCCCACCTCCTGGTCTGGAGGTAGCGCGATGGGACACGCTTCCAATGGCCAGCGGAACCCAGAGTCACGTGCAGTTTTTGCAAGCTCAGCCTCTCTTAGCAGGTCATGTGACAGTGACGTTAGCGCAGGGCTCACCAATGGGGAAGGAGAGTTGCCTTCATAGACTGGGACCTGGGTCACCTACACCAATGACAGCGCGGCGAGGGCGGGGATAGGCTGTCGCGTGCTGCGGGACGGAACTGGGCGGGGCCGGCCGCTAGCTGCGGGGCGAGTCGGGAGCCGGGCGCGCAGGCGCCTGGGGGACCCCGGTAGCGGCGGCGACGGTGGCGACGGCGGCGAAGGGAGCTAGAACGCTGACCCTGGAGGGAGACAGCTATGGCGGCAGATGGAGAGCGTTCCCCGTTGCTGTCCGAGCCCATCGACAGTGGCGCTGGCGGCAACGGCTTAGTAGGGCCGGGCGGTAGTGGGGCTGGGCCCGGGGGAGGCCTGACCCCCTCCGCACCACCGTATGGAGCCGGTAAACATGCCCCGCCCCAGGGTAAGCCGGGGCGGGCCCGACTAGTTCCCGGGGGTACGCGGAGAGGCGGGAGGGGGCGGGGCGGGGGCGGGGTCCGAGCGCCAGGTGCTGGACTGTGGCACCTGTGCCGCGGCGATAACTGCTTTCTCCTGCAATCTACCCTGACCTCGGGAATGGAGAAGGTTGTGGAGGAGCCTGGTGTAAGCTTGGATGTGAGAAGCCCGCTGAGCTTGATCAGAAAGGTTGAAGATCAAATAGAGCTTCTTGCCCCTGTGGAGGTTCATTGAGGGGTTTTGCAAGTGATCCCAGCCTTTTCTTTTTATCTGGTTCCTCTTTAGCATTTTCCCCGTTCCCTGAGGGGCATCCAGCTGTGCTGCCTGGGGAGGACCCACCCCCTTACTCGCCTCTGACCAGCCCCGACAGTGGCAATGCACCCATGATCACCTGCCGAGTCTGCCAGTCTCTCATCAACGTGGAAGGCAAGATGCATCAGCATGTAGTCAAATGTGGTGTCTGCAATGAAGCCACTGTGAGTTATACATATGTACAGAATGGGCCCTGTTTCCTGAATCTTCTTTCTGATCTCCATTCTAGTCCCTGACTAAGGACTCTTGGTGAAAGTCAGTTTCAGTTCCAGGAATTCACATAGCTATTTCCCCAAAAGCCATTCACCAAAGTTAATGTGCATCTTCATACTTACCCAGGATATTAAGATTTAGTTCTGTTTGAAAATCTCATATGTCTCTCTTCATTTTTCCTCCCTGGCAAAAGTGTGCTTCGAAGGAATTGGGATTAGAGGTGTGCTTGCTAATATTTCAATTGTTCTCTAGCCAATCAAGAATGCACCTCCAGGGAAAAAATATGTTCGATGCCCCTGTAACTGTCTCCTTATCTGCAAAGTGACATCCCAGCGGATTGCCTGCCCTAGGCCCTATTGGTAAGAGATCTAAGAGAATAAGTAAAGAAAATTGGGAAACAAACAAAAATGCTTATAGAGAACATAGAGGTTTGGGAGGTATTTATTTATTTTTAATTTTTTAGAATATATTTGTTGAGGAAAAGAAAACTCCTGTCTGAGAGAGGGACAGGAGGGGGGTGGCCTGTGTGGGTTGTCCCCAATGGGAGGTATTTATAAGGAGAAAAAGATGATGAAGCTTTGCCTTAGAAATACTGTAAATGGTTATTTTCATCTCAGTGAAGAGTTGAATAAAGTTGTTCTGTAGAGGAATAACCAGTGGAGACTGGGGGGATAGCTCAGTGATCTAAGCACCTGCCTGGCAAGTGCAAGGACCCAGATTTGATCCCCAATACCACATCTGTGTCATCCTTAAGGCCACTGAAACCAAGTGTGGTGGTGCATGCCTGTAATCCCAGTGCTGGGGAAGCTGAGACAGGAGGAAAAAGTAGTGAGACCCTGAACCAAATAAATAAATAAATAAAACAAAAACAGGTGGGGCATAAATTATCCTGAGATGAAAGGGGAATTGGAGGCCTAAAGTTTAGTATTCTTTCTCATAGATTCTGTGGTATAAGATGGGGGATTTTAACATTGTACATTACAGAAAGTAAAGGAACTTGATGGGCAGGGAGTGGGGATGTGAGGGAGGCACACTGGGATATTTAGAATTTTTCACATATAGTATCTTCTTTCTATATAGCAAAAGAATCATCAACCTGGGCCCTGTCCATCCAGGACCTCTGAGCCCAGAACCACAGCCAATGGGTGTTAGGGTCATCTGTGGACATTGCAAGAATACTTTTCTGGTGAGGAGGGAATGTTGGGATACCATAAGGAACAGTGTAACAAACCCTGAACAATTCTGTCCACATTTCTCATTTTCCCATGCCTGAAGGTTGTCATTGAGGAAGATTTTCCTTCTATAATTACTTTTTTTTTTTTCTCTCAATAGTGGACTGAGTTCACTGACCGAACCTTGGCACGCTGCCCACACTGCAGGAAAGTGTAAGTGAATAGGGAGTGATCTGATAATTTGGTGCTGTGTGCAACAAAAAGCACAAGAGCCCTTAGGACTGTTAATCATTTGCTTCCTCACAGGTCATCTATTGGGCGCAGATATCCAAGAAAGAGATGTATCTGCTGCTTCTTGCTTGGCTTACTTTTGGCAGTCACAGCCACTGGGCTCGCTGTGAGTAACCTTAACTCAGCCCTTTTCATTCATTGGGTTCTTCATACTAAGATTTGGGAAACTGGTGACCTAAAAAGTAATGGTGGGAGTCTCAGTATAGATGAGCTTACAGTGCACGACTGTCTACTTGCTGCAGGTATTAAAAAAGACTTGTGTAGAGATTGGGGCAGTGAAGAAATGGTTTAAACAGAGACTACTAGGCTAATTGAGACTAAGGTATTGACAGATGTTTGGAATTATTTTCCATCTCAAAGGAACTGAGTAATCTGGCCTTCCAGATGGCCTTGAAAGTGTTTACTTGTGAATAAGAACAGGAATGAAATGAATTGTTACTATTCCTAGGCTTCTCAGTAGTAACATATGAAGAGTAACCTCATCTTTTTTTCCTTTCTTTTCAGTTTGGGACATGGAAACATGCACGACGATATGGAGGTATATATGCAGCCTGGGCATTTGTCATCGTGTTGGCTGTGCTGTGTTTGGGCCGGGCCCTCTACTGGGCCTGTATGAAGGTCAGCCACCCTGTCCAGAACTTCTCCTGAGCCCCCTGATGAGCCACAGACTGTGCCTGGCCCCTTCCTGGTGGGGACAGTGACACTACAAAGGGAGTTGGAGCAAAAGGCTCCCTGGGCTTCTATGTGGAAGCCAGGCAGCTGCCTTCCTTTTCCCAGGGGAGAGGTAGGAAGGAACCAGGCCCCCACTTAGGTTTGGAGGGGTAGAGAAAACCACTGCTGGCCTTCTGCTTTCCTCCAAGGGTTGCTGTGTTTAGGGTGAATTGGGCAAGGTGTTGCCCCTAAATCTGGGTCCTACTGATGGTTCTAGGCTTGTCCTTCCTATGTGCTCCCTGAGACCCATTCCTGTCCCTTACACATTCCAGGGCAGGGTGGGGGTGGGTAGCCCTGGAGGTTCCCCTCCCTCTCATGCACCACTTAGGACCTTGCTGCTGCTATTGCACTTCACCAGGGGTTGGCTCTGACCTCAGTACCATCTCTTTCCCACATTCCGTATCCTGTTGGGGTGGGGCCAGCCACTGCTCTGTACAGAACCACGGGAACTGATGTGTATATAATTATTTAATGTGGGGTATATTTCCCCAGTCTGTTTCCTTTAATTCTCCCTTCCAACCTTCCTTACCCCACCCCCAGTTGCAGTACTTAACTGAGCTGGGTAGGGCTGCTGTCTCCAGAGGTTAGGGATTCATCCAGTGCTTGTAAATAAATAAGGTCGTGACTAACCCTTTCTAGTTGTTAACTCGTATGAATATTTTGTAGCCCCACTGAAGGGTAAACAAACACAGCAGGGCTGAAACTATGGCCTTTTATTTACACATATAGTTCAAAAAAGTCAGAAATTTTTAATAACATAAGGAGGATCCATGCACAAAAAAAAACAGGTTTAAAAAAATAACTTGGTAATGGTGCCTGGTCAAAGGATTCATACATATGCTCATAGATGAGACAGTGGACTTTTAGAGGGCTAGTAAAGGAGGAATATTTATATGCGGGGAGGGCAGTTATTCCCAGGCTCACAGTGATTTGGAGAATGTTACAGTGCCAAGTACAGGGTGATGGGACAGTGGTCACTGCCGAGGGCCTTGGAACGGATCTTGCTGTCACACAAAGCAGGTAGAAGGGAATGAGACAACAGAAAGTAATCAAGGCGCCAACCTACATTCTTGGACCGAGCATTCATCATGTAAGTCCAAAAGGTGTAGGCATAGGCAGCATTAGGGTACAGGTGACGAAAGCTGTCAGCCAGCGGCACAGCCTGCAGCAGTTCTCCAAAGCCTTGGCGCTCCTGTGGAGTGAAGCCAGCATTCTTTTTGTTTCCTTTGGGGTTGCGAAGGTCAATTTCTTCATGAGCCACATTGAGGTCTCCACATAGTATAAGAGGCTTGCGGGACACCAAGCCCTTCAAGAACTTGCGAAAGGCTTCATCCCAGCGCTGCCTGTACTCCAGCCTTACCAGACCCCGGCCTGCATTGGGTACATAGGCTGTGACCAGCACAAACGAGTCAAATTCAGCCACAATCACCCGGCCTTCCTGGTCATGTTCCTCCTCACCTGACAAAAATGAAGAGTCAGTATTAAAAAATATGAAAAGCAGAAAAAGGATTAAAACACTGAAGAGCCTGGGCATTAGGAATTAATAAGGTCTCACCAATGCCGTAAGAAACTTTGAGTGGACACTGGCGGGAAAGCAGACCCACACCGCTATATCCTTCTTTGTCAGAAGGAGCTGACCAGTACTGATGGGATAGTCCAGACAGCTCCTGAAGCTCAGCTGGGAGTTTGTTTTCTGAACATTTGGTCTCCTGGAGGCACAGGATATCCGGTGCTTCTTCCTTTACCCACTGTGAGTAAAAACAAAGGCCAATTAACTCAGCAGATATATTTACTAAACAGTCAGATAGTACATCTGTATACTATACTAGCTATACACAACTCTCATGCACAAGAAAGTCAATAAATTGTTAACACTTTTTATGTAGTTAGTACAGGGTCTTACTACATAGATCGAACTTGTAGTGATCCTCCTGTTTTAAAGCCTCCCAAATACTGAGATGACTGGCACACCACACCCTGTCTCAGTTGTGCCATCTCAGTGAGGTGGGGAGGAAGCAGGAACTGGCAAGGCATATGGTGTTGGAGATCAAACCCCAGTCCCAAATTGTTGATACCTGGGGCAAACTCTGCCACAAGGGACCACGATTTGATCCCCAGCTCCACAAGGTGCATCAGACACCCCCTCAACGCAGCCCGAAATAGCTCCCCTCCAAAAAAATCATTCTCCAAATACTTATGCAATTTTAAATTATGTGATTAAGAACTAAAGGGAAAAATCATATATACTGTAGTTTGTCTTTTTGAGGTACTAGGAATCCTGGATCTTTGTACTGTGCTATATCCTCAGCTCTTTCATGTTTTGAGATACAGGTTCACTAAACTGCTGAACTGCCCTAACTGAGCTCAAAGTTACAATCCTGCTTCAGCCTCCCAAAATGCTGGGCATACAGGTTTTGGCCACACCTAACTTCCAACTAGGATTTTAAGCAGTGATTATTAACAATGCAGAATTGCAAGAGATAAAATGGAGAAAGCCCTCACAACCACGCAACAGAACTGAAAGAATGGACATACAAGCAAGACTTGGTCTTGTTCCACTTTATATTACACCCTGGGTGAGGAGGCATATGCCCATAATCCCAGCACTCTGGATGCTGAGGCAGGACTATGCTGAAGGCAGCTTGAACTATGAAGTGAGACCCTGCCCTCCGAAAAAGAAAATGAAATGAGAAAAAAGTGATTAAGATTTAAGTTCCTTCAGTATCAGGGAATGTCTCCTCCCTTGCCTGAATATCACTCACATCTAAACCCTTCTTCTTAATCCAGGCGCGAAGCCCATCAACGTTCCAAGAGCATATTTTAAGGGTGGCAGATTTGCCACTGGGCGAGGTTTTTTTATCTGGAGGATCCTCATACAAGACTGGACCTTCTGCTGCCTCTTTTTCATTTCTCTTTGCTCCCACTTTACTCTTCTTGGCCTCTGGCTCTACAATATAAAAACACAATGGTAAAAGGAGATGGTTTGCAACTTCAATCACGAATTAACACAGATAATAACTGACCTGACTGGTCAACTGAAAACTCGGTGTGTATCACTCACAGAAGAAACTATTAATACCACACCTCTTCTTTTTTTTTTTTTTTTTTTTTTTTTTTTTT
>PVKA01006127.1:29975-45098 GCA_004027165.1 Ctenomys sociabilis | reverse complement strand
CCCTTGGGCTCTTCCCCATCTTCCGCCACTGATCCCTTTTTCCCACGCTTTGGCATCCTCGTAATGAAGGCTCTTCGGTACCTGTACCTTGTCAACCACCAAAACAGTATTTTCACCGGGTGGTCTGCAGACGAAAAAAAAAATCGCAGTGTCAGGTAAGACTAAAGAGAAGACTCCTCCTTCTGTCGTCGCCGACTAGGTTGGCCTTTCAAACCACTTTATCTCTGAATTCTTTGCCCGCTTCAAGCATCAAGGGCCCTTCAGGCCCTCACCCACTTTACATCATTTCTGAATGCCTTGTATTCTCAAGGTCTGCTCTCTGGCCAAATGGAGACCTCAATGAAGAATCCTGACCCATTAGCCCTCTTGGGAACCCTGTATGAGGGGAAGACAGCAACCCCACAACTGACCTGCCTGGGCCCTCAGCGAGACTTCCCTTTATTTCGGTAGCCGAGCACAAAGAATAGAACACGTTGCGCTCCCACGTGGGTAACAGGCGTGATCACGTGACCCTACGCCCGCCCAGTCCGGCCGAGGAGCACGGCTGATTGGGCTCTCGTGAATCACATGACAAAAACCCGCCCCCTTTGGTTACTACGGAGGACCGAAGGCCCTAGTACTCCATTTTCTGGCTGTTTGTGGAAGTGCCGGTTTCATGAATTATTCTTCCACTGTGACCAAACAAGACGACGTTATATAAAATGGAAGAAAAAAGAGTAGGAAGTCTGGGCTTGGGACCGGCATGGGAACCGACAGGGCTGTAAGGCGCAGAGGTCGGTTCAACGCTGCTGGCAGATGGAAAGACAGGCTCTTGCAGAGGCCTTGTCGGCCGCAGAGTGGGCGTGCGCGCTCCCCCTTCCGGAGTTCCTCTCGCCGGAGCTGCGATTCTGTCCTCCCGCGCTCGGCTCTGTTTTTTGGCGAATTGACCCAGGTCGTCCGCGCCGCAGAGCACGTACCGTTGAGGGCTTCCCTAGCGCCGCGGCTCGCCAAGGGACCTCCGGCGTGTCACCAGCCTACACCATGCCGGCGGTGCTAGGCTTTGAAGGTAGCGCTAACAAGATCGGCGTGGGAGTGGTGCGGGATGGCGAGGTGCTGGCGAACCCGCGGCGGACCTACGTTACGCCTCCGGGCACAGGTGAGCAGCGGGTAGGGACTTGAACTCGCGGCCCGCTTCCCCGCCCCCATGTCCTCAACGCTAATGGCGTGGGGTCGGACACGGTTTCCTGCTTTACGGCTTTTGGTTGAGGTTATGTGAGTCGTTTCAGTACAGATTCTGAGTCCCTTTTATGTTGTGAGCGTTCAAAAATGTATGAGGCGGCTGTGGAGTGAGACACAACACGAATATTTACACTACAATATAATGAGTTTTTTTGGGGGAAAGAACTAGAAATATAGAGTGAGATAAAAATAGAAAGATTTTTAACTTAGGTGTCAAGACAGATCTACCTGATACCTAGTTTTGTATTCTTGTAATGTTTTGGATATATACTCCCTACTTTTAAAATGGGAATACTAAACGTATTGCTGGTTCTTAGAACTAAATGAACAGACACACAACTTTTAATTAATGCTACTTATAAGAAACTGTAGCTTGTGTACCTTCCCACAAAACATCTGTATACTTAGGAAACGGCAGCTGAGCTATACAAACCTGAAAAGTTTCCCAGTGACAGGTACAAGTTGTTCATTGGAAATGTACATGCATGTTTGCCACTTACTCTTCTAGACACTTGGGTGCAGAAATATGTGTCAATTAGAACAGTGTAATCACATACACAGTTTTGTAGGGTCACAGAAAAGTCTCCAAAGAGTATGAGGTGTGTATCATTTTAAATTTAATGCAGAAGGCTAAGCATTTGAGAGTGAAAAAGGCCATTTCTGAAAGCTAACTAGTATACAGGACCTGGAAAGAATATCTGAAACTAAGGAAAACTGAAAGGATTTTACTCAAACTTTTATTTTAAATTACTTTCTACGTTTGCTACAAAAAACTGTGATCTTTGGCCTGTGTTCATTTCTTAGGATTCCTCCCAGGTGCTACAGCCAGGCACCACCGAGCTGTTATCCTAGACTTGCTGCAGGAAGCACTAACCGAAGCTAGATTAACCTCCCAAGATATCGATTGCATTGCTTATACCAAAGGTATGGTTGGGGAAATGCTCCGGTGGAAGAGTACAGCTGAGACTGACTAGGTTAAAGTAGTGTATCCTTTGCCTGTGCCACCGCTTGCTGTAGGCATACTTATCTCCTACTCTGCTCATGTGTTTTTTCATCTCAAATTCTAACTCTTGTTTCTGCCTGTGTAGGTCCTGGTATGGGTGCCCCACTGGCTTCTGTAGCAGTTGTGGCCCGTACAGTGGCCCAACTGTGGAATAAACCACTGATAGGTGTAAACCATTGTATAGGCCACATTGAAATGGGCCGCCTCATCACGGGAGCTACCAGTCCAACTGTGTTATATGTCAGCGGAGGAAATACTCAGGTATTGAGAGTATTTTACCCATTCCATCTTAATTGCCAAAACACTCAAACCAGCAGCTTCATTGTTCTTCCTGAGTTGTAGGAACTACAAGAACAAAGCTGGTTTATCTCAACCTTAGTTATTGTAGAAGTCTTACAAAGAAGATTGTGACGTTGCAGTTTTGTGCAGTGTTAATACAATCATTAGGATGTTAGTTGACTTTTATGTATGTGATTATAAAGAGTAGGAGTTTTTATTTTGGAAAAGAATGATAAGGGCCTGGCATGTTGGCACAGGCCTGTAATCCCACTTATAGTCCCAGCACTTAGGGCCGAGGCAAGTGGATCCCTTTGAGTTCGAGGCCACCCTGGACTACAGAGTGAGTTCAAGGCCAGTCTGAACTGCATAGTGAAACCCTGTCTCAAAAAGACAAAGGCAGAAAGAGGGAAGGAGGAAGGAAGACAGGTAGGTAGGTAAGGCCAGGTGTGGTCAACTAATATCCTAATGATTGTAAATGTTTTAACACTGTATACACCTGTAATCGCAGCACTCAGGGTAGGCAGGAGAATCACTATGAGCTTAAAGCTAGCCTGAATTATACAGAATGAGACCCTGTCTCACAAAAACCAAGATTAAATAAATTTCCTTATTTTGAGGGCTTCAGTCCATACCATTTGTAAGATACACCACATCCAGTGGAATTTATTTTTTAAATGTTTGCAATTAAAATAAGGGTCACCATCTGATTTCTTTAGGGTAACTACATGTGTTACATTGTTGAGCACAAATACATAGAATTTTGTTCAAGAGCTTTAAAATATAAATAACTTTAAGAAGTTCTTTATAAATGGTAGAGATATTTTAAATTCATGGGTGAAGCTAAGGTTATTTGGGATGCTTTATATGACCTTTTAAGGTTGGTATTAGATTCTTTTGTAATACCTGACAGTTTTCTGTTAGTAGTAGTTTATTTAGTGTTGTCCTGTGTTTATGAAAGTGTTGTCATTAGAGGGAAGTACACATTGCTATGAAATCAGTTGGTAGAGGGCAGGCAGCTGGTTGAGGCATGAAGGCTAATGCACAAAAAGTATCAGAGGACTTGATGAAGAGCAGTAGCAGTTTTCCTCTTCCCTTTTGAAGCTTGCTTTGGTGTAAGAAACGGGGGACATTGATTAGGTTGAAAAGAGTAGATAAGAAAAGTAGAAAGGCAAGATTTTTTTCCTTTTGTCACTAGCTTTTTTGGTAGTAGAATAAAAACTATATCGGAAAGAAAGGAAACCTCTTTAGCGCCAGGAAGAGGCAAGGACATTTTATATTTTCATTTCTTATCAGAAGCTAACTTGGCCACATTGGTGCTTTGCAACTGTCTTCCCCAAAGTCAAATTCTCCTCTTTATGGACTTGGTTTCATGGACATCCTCATCACCCTTAGGTCATTGCCTACTCAGAACGTCGGTACCGAATCTTTGGAGAAACCATCGATATTGCTGTGGGTAATTGTCTGGATCGCTTCGCTAGAGTGCTAAAGGTAAACTATCAAGGCTGCAGGGAACCTAACGTGGGTGAGTTTCTGGGCAGCAGTAAAAATGGAATAAGTAGCTTCTTTTGCTTCCTGGGTATTAGACTCTGTCGTCTGCATCTTCCACTTACTGTGTTGTTTTTGTCTGGGCATTAAACCCAGGGCCTTTGTACTGAGCTACATTCTCACCCCTTTTATTTTGAGACAGGGCCTCACATTCAGTTGCCCAGGCTAGACTCAAACGTCTGACGTTTTTGCCTGGGCATTAAACCCAGGGCCTTTGTACTGAGCTACATTCTCACCCCTTTTATTTTGAGACAGGGCCTCACATTCAGTTGCCCAGGCTAGACTCAAACGTCTGACCTTCTTGCCCCAACCTCCCAGAGTGCTAGAATTGCAGACATTCTTTTATCTTTTTTTAATCCCACATGGTTGGGATTAAAGTCTTAGTGTATATTGTATATGTTAATAATGTGTATTTTGGATATGTATCTACTGTGTACAATTCCATAAACATTCATTGGTGTCTTTTCTTCAACCTGGTGTGGTAAAATACTCCAGAGGCTATGTATTTGCTTTGTTGTTGTTGTTTTGTGCCAAGGATTGAACTCAGGACCTTGCGCTTACCAGGGAAGCATTTATGCTGCTGAGCTATCTCCCCAGCCATGGTTATCATTTTTGTTTTTTTTGTTTTGCTTGCACTGGAAATTGAACTCAGGAGTGCTGTACCACTGACCTACATACATCCCCAACCCTAAAGGGTCTTACAGAGTTGCCCACATTGGCCCCAAACTTGCAGTCCTTGTGCCTCAACTTCCTGAGTTGCTGGAATTACAGATGTGCACCACCATGCCCAGCTGATTGTGTACTCTTTTCTTTTCTCTTGTAGATTTCCAATGACCCAAGTCCGGGTTACAACATTGAACAGATGGCAAAACGGTAAGTAGATATAAGTGGAAGAAGGCAGCTGGTTTGGGAGTTTGAGGGGTTTCTCTGCATATAGATTTGGTGGGGGCATTGGAATGTGATCCACTTTTAACTCTTCTCCACAGAGGCAAGAAGCTAGTTGAGCTGCCATATACTGTAAAGGGGATGGATGTCTCATTCTCAGGGATCTTGTCTTTCATCGAGGTGAGTGTCAGAGGTAAGAGGACTGAGGATGCTGTTTCACTGCAGCATAGCTATTTGGCTAACCAGTCTTTGTCAGATGCTGAGTATAACTGTTGAAACATTTACTGAATATGTTTTGTGTACCAAATACTGTTCTAAATAATAGATCCAAGGGCTAGCCAGATAGCTCAGTGAACTTAAGTGCCTGCTTAGATAAGCACAGGGACTAGGGTTCAATCCATGGTGTGCCATGCCGGCCCCGCCCCTCGGTCATGCTGAGAATGGACGTGATAGTGCACACCTTTAATTTCAGTGCTTGTGAGGCTGAAAACAGGAGAATCACTACCAGTCTGATATATGTAGTCAGACTCTGTGACCCTGAACTAAAATACTGATGAATGGATGGACAGACGGCACGATGGATGGACAGATGGATGGACGGCACGATGGATGGATGGATGGATGGATGGATGGATGGATGGATGGATGGATGGATGGATGGGTGGATGGGTGGCACGATGGATGGATGGCACGATGGGTGGGTGGGTGAGTGGGTGGCACGATGGATGGATGGCACGATGGATGGATGGATGGCATGATGGATGACACGGCATGGAACAAAAGAAAAATCTGCCTAGGATTGAGATGGGGCTGGAGGTTGTTGGGAACTGAACTCTGGGCCTTTGCGCTGAGCTACATCCCCAGACCTTTTCCAAATTTTAAGTTTTGAGAAAGATCTTGCTAAAGTGCCCAGATTGGGCTCAAACTTGTGGTCTTCCTGCCCCAGTCTCCTAGAGTATTGAGATTAGAGACTCATACCACCCATTCTTTTGCTTGCTTTCCCCTTCAATTATAGGATGCAGCACCACGATTATTAGCCACAGGCGAGTGTACCCCTGAGGATCTGTGTTTCTCCCTGCAGGTAACGGAGTGAAAAATGGGGTTAGAAAGTAGAGGCTGGAACTGGGCGTGGTGACACATGCCTATAATCCCAGCACTTGGGAGGCAGAGGCTGGGATTGCTGTGAGCTCAAGGTAGCCTGAACTACAAAGTGAGTTCAAGGCCACCCTGTACTATATAGTAAAACTCTAAATATAACCCCCCCCAAAAAAAAAAAAAAAAAAAAAAAATATATATATATATATATATACATACATACATACATACACACACAAAAACAAAAAGTGGAGGCTGGAGAAGCTTTTATATGACAGCAGAGCTAAGCATAGTTGACTAATATATTTTATGTTGTCTGTTCTACGCAGGAAACTGTGTTTGCAATGCTGGTGGAGATCACAGAGCGAGCCATGGCACATTGTGGCTCCCAGGAGGCCCTCATTGTAGGAGGTGTTGGGTGTATGTATCAGTGAGTGTTTTGTTTTTTTTTTTTCTTACCTATCCCTAGCATTGGGCCTCTCTAAGGTTCTAAATTGCTATAGGTTGGGGAAAATTGTTTGCCCTGTCCTTCCCAACCATCATGCCTAGTCCTAAGTGCACATGAAGTATACAGTGGCCTAGACAGTGATGGTTAAAACAGACTCTGTCCCTTTCCCATAGGTAATGTGAGGCTGCAGGAGATGATGCAGATCATGTGCCAGGAGCGTGGGGCCCAGCTTTTTGCCACAGATGAGCGGTAAGTTTTTTTCTTTTCTTGCTTTCTTTCTGTTTTACCTTTATTATGATTTTCTGCCCTTGGATGATTACAGGTTTCACATCTCTTTCCTTCCCAGGTTCTGCATTGACAATGGAGCCATGATAGCCCAAGCTGGCTGGGAGATGTTTCAAGCTGGACACCGGACTCCTCTCAATGATTCTGGGATTACACAAAGGTGAGTCAGTCAGTTTTTGGAGACGGAAGACAGGAGTATATATGAGAGGTAAGCAAAAAAGAAAATCAGAAAAGATGAGTTCAGGAACCTGAGAGTAGAGAAGAAAGGAAAATGCTCAGCGATAGTCTTCCAAATGTTTCCTGTTTTTCCACAGGTATCGAACAGATGAAGTAGAAGTGACATGGAGGGACTAACAAGATTAACAGAATCAGAATAGCTAGTTCTCTAAGTGGAGCTCAGCGGACTCTGGGCTTAGTTTGTCTTCTGGTGTGGAAATCTTGGTAATGCTATGGACTCCATGAAAAGCTGGGGGTCTCCTGTAGAGCTTCAAGATGACTTGGCAATAAAAAATATTTTTGGTTTTGTATGTTGGTAATTGGATTGTGTTTTTTCAGAGCGAATGTGGAGTTAGCCCTGGAGTGGGTCAGTGGTTAGGAGGGAAGGTCAGAGCAATGCCCTAGCTGACTGCAGGTAACCCTGCAGGCAGCTGATCAGGACATAACATAAAGGAAGATCACAGATATAATGTCTTTTTTTTTTTTTTTTCTTTTAATATCTTCTTAACAGTAGTTCAGTAATACTGTTGTATCAAGCTCTGAGCTGACTGCTTTATATTTATCTCGTTTTAATTTTTTTGAAGTAGGTATACAGGATTCCCTTCAACATATCCTGGAGATAGAGCTAAAACAAAGCAGAAAAATTGTATGCAGTGAATAAGTTCTCAATGTGGGGACTTTACTCTTAAGGAAGAAAATTTAAGGGGGGGTAAGAGGAGAAGAAAAAATATGGAAAAGAAGAAAAATTTAGAAGCGAAACTGGAGGACAAAGGTTCATGCAACTTTTGGGAATCTGGTGCAGGAGGGAAAGACAGAAAACAAAAATGAAAGAAAAAAATTTTTTAAATGTTCAAGGTATCTTTGCTGGCACTGGTAGACAAGTTAGTCCACAGAGTCCAGCTCTGAGTTGATTATCCCAGAAAGCTAGGTGTAGATTTTTAGCAGGGTGAAGGGATAATCTCAGCAAAACTGCACCTTTAGTTGGAGTCAAGTTCAGGATAGTGTCTGGCTGTGAGGCATTCGTTCAGCATGCCTCCTGTATGGTTGAACTTGGCTGCCCGACTTCCCTGTCTGTTTGAGCTCAGCAGTGTCACCCTGTCACTGGGAGTCACTAGATGGAGCAGTTCTACCTATGTGATAGATTCTGAGCTCAACCCCTCTGCAAGATGCTACCAGGGGCCGGGGAGATGGCTCAGTGGAATAAGTGCTTTCCTGGCAAGCACAAAGTCCTGAGTTCAATCCTCAGTTCCAAAAAAAAAAAAGATGGCTACGAGCCAGTTGCCCTCTCCTGGGGAGTGTCTGAACTGGAGTAACTCACCAGCCCTTCAGTCTGCTTCATCTGCTCCTTCCCACTGATGTGTTTCTCTTGGAGTCCTCTTAGTTTCTGGTAATCACTATGTTTGCAGAATCCAGGCTCAGGAAGAGAGTGCCACTTGCTACTTCTGTTGTTGAAGTCTCTTGCTCTCCACATAGTCTTCAGTTTTTCAGGTCCTTCCTCATATTACTGTAATCTAGTATCAGAACACCATATCTCAGAGAGGCTTTCTCTGCTGTTTGCTCCATCTTCCCAGAAGGCCTCTCCTTTTTTTTTTAGGGTTTTTTTTTTTTTTTTGTACAGGGTCTCACTATGTAGCCCACATTCATAGTGATCCTTCTGTTTTCTGCTTCCCTAGTGCTGGGATTACAGGTGTGCACCACCATGCCCGGACTCTATCTCCCGCTCAGTGCACACGAAGGTGGAGCCAGTGCAGCATGCAGAACCAGGAATCGAACCTAAGCAAGCACTTAGTCTGCTGAGCTATTCCGCTGGCCCTAGGCCTCTCCTTTTCTGTAAAGTTATTTTCTCTCCTGAGTTCATATCAGCACAAAAGTATTCTGTTTTTTAAATTTTACAAATGATGCCGCTGACCTCTTCCCCTCCCACTGCTTCTCATTTTGTGCTCAATTTTGTAGCAAAACCTAGGAGTTCTCTCAAGTTTCTCCTTAAATCTACTCTATCAGAGCTGTCTTGCCATGGTAACTAATGACAGATATTGCTAAATCCAATGGTATATTTTCTTTTATCTTGAAGTCCATCAGTAGCATTGGACACTCCTTTGAAATATTTTTCTTATCTGGCTTTAGAATATTCTGCTCTTTTTTAGCTGACTGTTCTTTGTTTCTTGTTGATTTCTCTTTATTTCCATACTCTTAGCTTTCCAGAGTTCAGTCCTCAAACTGATCTATTTATACAGTCATCCACAGTGATTTCATCCAATCTGAGTATTAAACAACTCAACAGGCTGAGTCAAAAGGACCATACATTTGAGGCCAGCCTTGGCAATTTATTGAGACCTTGAGAAAAAAAATAAAAAGTGGGTATGATAGACTGAGGAGGATTATGAGTTTTACCCCAGCCAGAGCAATTTAGTAAGACCCTATCTCAAAAACTAAAGCCAGCCATGGGAAGATGGGATGGGGATAATGAGTTAGGCCCTAGCAACGTAGTGATTTAGCACAAGGCTGAGGATGTAGCTCAGTGTGAAGGTGCTAGATTCAGGTCTTAGTATCATGAAAATAGGGTAGTGATGTAGTTAGTGGCACAATACCCATGGGTTCCATCTTCAGTAGTTTTCCCCCACTAATTTTTATTCATTTATTTTTTAATTGGGTAACTTCCAGTTTTATGGTTCCCACCTGGACTTAACGTCCCAAGAGCATGTCTGACTGCCTGTTCACTTGAGTGTTTAATAGGTATTTCAGTATATACCGCTGAAGCAAGTGCTTAATAGGCATTTCAAATTTAACTTATTGATACTTCCTGCATCAGGAAGAAATAGGTCTTTAAATGCCTGAAAGACCATGAATGGAAGAATAAAAAGCTAAGCATAGTGGTGCAGGCCTGTTATCCCAGAACTTGGAGGCAGAGGCAGGAGGATCACCATGAACTTGAACTATAGAGCTGTGCAGATAAGAGACCAAAGAAAGACTGCATCAGGAATTTCAAAAAAGTTTTTGTACATAGTGTTAGTAAGCTAAAGAAAACTTGAAGAATTTTTAAGTCATCAGCCCAGAGTCAGGCTTCAGTTTAAGCATGATTTCCAAAGGGCAAAGGGATAGCTTAGAGATGGTGGTGGCTGTGACAGTGTCGCTGGAGCCCGCGGCTTCAGACCAAGCATTGGAGCTGCCAGCCTCCATCCATCAAACATCAAGCGGAAATGGGTACTGATGCTGCGCCAGGCCTGGCTAGCAGTGACAACAGCAGCAGTTACTGGAGGAATGACAAATGTAAAAGCCACCCCAAAAATTGTTGATACAGGAGGGGCTTTATTTTGGAAAAGGAAGAAAAACATAAAATTGGAAATATTGTTCATCAACCAGGACCAGTTGTGGAATTTGATTATACATTATGTGAAGAATGTGGGAATTTATGGATTAGTATATTTCGAATCACTTTGATTTGGCAACTTGTGATAACTGCAAAGATCCCGATGAGAAACATAAACTTATTACCAACACAGAAGCAAAGCAAGAATACCTTCAAAAAGACTGATTTAGAAAAAAAGAGAATCAGCTTTTAAGTTTATTGTGAAGAAGAACCCTCATTTACAGTGGGGAGATATGAAACTCTACTTAAAGCTACAGCTTGTGAAGAGGTCTCTTGAAGTTTGGGGTAGTCAGGAAGCACTAGAAGAAGCAAAAGAATTGAGACAAGAAAACCAAGAAAAAAATGAAGCAGATGTTCAATAAGAAAAGAATTGTGACAAGCGGTAAGAAGCAGTGTGTGGGAAAGAGAAATGACTGTTTATCAGCACAAGTATGGACCAGAAGAGAGCTTAGAAGATAACATGTACCACAAGACTTGTATGGTGTGTGGCCATGAGCTGACATACGAAAAAATGTGATTTGTAGTTCAGTTAATTTTGAAACAGACTTATATTTAAATAAAGGGAATTTAGATTGGCAAAAAAAATAAAAAATTTGATTTGCAAGTGAGAAGTGCAAAACTGTCAAAAATTTATTACGTGATTGGTTACATTTAATATAAGAACTATCTCATACATTGTCAGGTAGAATTGTATTATTCCAGGAAGGAGGGGAGGAAGCATATGTGGGGTGAGCAGAGCTAAATGTATTCTTGGTTGGGGCAGTCTTTCCCCAAACATGCCCTTGAAGCAGGCTAGAGTCAATGCATATTTTCTTAATTACAGGAAGCACAATCAGCTTGACCCTTCATGTTGATGGATAACAGCTGGGAACAGATCTGCTGAATTCAGTATGATAGCTAGCTATGTGACAGGCAATAGGAGTCTGTGACCTGGTCACAGGCCTCTAATTAATTTCTAATTGCTATAATATGCCTAAAAGTCTGCTGTTGTATAAGTGTTCTTACATAGATTCTGGAAAAAAAGCCATGCATGTGCTTCCTTGTCCTTCACCCCTTCCCTGTAGTCTTACCTCCTGCTACTCCATTCTCCTCAGCAACATTGACCTTTTGGTTGTTCCTTAGGGAAGTGGTCCCCAGTCTTTTTGTTGCCTGTGACCATGTATGAGGAAGACAGTTTTTCACAGATCAGAGTACAGAGGCAAGGTTTTGAAGCTTTTTCTCCCTTTGGACAGAAACTCCAGTGATGTTTGTTTTTACTTGTTTTGATAAGGGTGTAACTCATGGTGGTACCAAAACTGACAGACAAACGAACAGTACATGAAAAGGGGTGACAGAAGTGCTAAGTAAAATAATGGGTAGGTCACAAGCAGATGCTGATTCAAAATCCTGCCACCAGATGCAGCTTGTTACCACTCAGGTAGGGTTTGGCTATAAGTCTGTGAGCAATTGATTTATTCTGGTCTCTCTGCATTCAGACTTCTCTGCTAATATTAACCTGTATTTGCAGCTGCTCTGCAGCACTCATTACTGTCTCAGCTCCTGGCCCAGGAATTCTCTGGATCATCTCAGGCATGTAGCTTGGCACGGTCCTCTGCACATGTGGAAGTCAAGCCATCCCAAGACGGCATGGACTGATGGAAATGCCACACACCTCCTCTAGTCAGCATGTCTCCAAGCAGGACATCCCAGTGTTCTACTAGAGAGTACAAGCTGGCGTAGAGAGCAGATATAGTATCTTACCATGGGGAGTCAGCATAGGTTTTACCATGGTAGAGCCACACCATCTAGAGATGGTTGGCTACAATGGAGCTGTCCTGGACAATGGAGTTGTCATAGAGCTCATAGCAATGTCCAATGTCCTCATCCTAGATGGGTGACAGGCAGAGGCTGGCCAATGCTGTATCTCTAAATTACAGTGCCTCAACTTTCTGGTGGGGATTCAAGATATTGGCTCCATTCACTTCAGGAAGGTCTTGAGAGTAGTCTGAAATGTCTAACCTAGGGGAGAAATGGAAAATGGTCATTATCTCTCCATGCTCTGCCTCTCATACTATATTAAGGAGTGTGGCCCTAGGCAGGTTCAACCAGACAATGCTACCCAAGATGGCCAGGGTATCCAAGTTGTAAGTGGGGAAGCAAGAGACAGCTGAAGCATGGGTTGCTGTGCAGGTCAACTCACCTCACCCCACACCTATAAAAGCTCACCTTCATTTTAAAGGACAAGCATGTTTCTCCTCCATTAAGTCTGCTTAATTTTTAGCCTGTCTAGCCTGGAGCAGCCTTTTATAGGCCAATGAGTCTGCCCGCAGCCTTTGACCAGTCTTACCTGCTCCAGAGAGGGGAGACATATTGGTGCCCTCCTCCCTAAACTATGGGTGACACCCAGAACTGCCTTGCATTTGATTACCTTATTTGAGGGGCTTCCACTAGGCATTAGGTCTCAGGATAAGAAAGGACATATTCTGGTTATTAATGTTCTGCCTCAAGTACGCACTCCTAGCCCATTTAGTACAAGACTGGTCTCCAGTGCAGGGGAGATGGACCACACATTCCACTGGCTGCTCTTCATCCCAGTGGGCCAGGTTAAATTCCCCTAGCTTCTTCCAAAGGTAGAGTTGGAAGCTGTGCCCTGGAAGGTCAGAGGAACTGTCTTCGTCCAACAGCAGCCTCTGCTCCCATAGCCGTTGTGCTTCAGCAAAGAACTGGCTGGGGTGCTCCTCGCTGTACAGCCCCTCAAGCTCCTCGGGAGGGTCTGCAAAGTCCTCATCCTCTTCCTCTAGGGAGTAAACTGGAGGGAAAAGGGTTCCTGGGAGCAGGGGTCTGAAGCCAGGCTCTTCCAGAGGAAAGGAAAGGAAAGCAGCAGGCACAGGGCCCTGGCCAGGGCCCAGGAAATGGCTCAGTAGAATAAGCATTTCCCTG
Organism: Ctenomys sociabilis; assembly: GCA_004027165.1. Classification (NCBI taxonomy): domain Eukaryota; kingdom Metazoa; phylum Chordata; class Mammalia; order Rodentia; family Ctenomyidae; genus Ctenomys; species Ctenomys sociabilis. The sequence continues at coordinate 31,838 of PVKA01006127.1, read as the reverse complement.
GCAAGTGCAAGGGCCTCAGTTCAATCACTGGTTCCACAAAAAAAAATTCTGGGCTGAAGTGCTTATCTGGAAAGCGCAAAGGCCTGAGTTCAATTCCCAGTTCCACTAAAAAAAAACAAAGCCCTGGCCAGATCAGTCACCTAGGGCAATTCTGCCCACTGCTCTATTAACCTTTTCTGTTTGTCATGGGTAGGCCTGGGGTGTTCGCTTTTCACATCAATGTTTGCTGCAAGGTCCCAGCTTTATGATGCTCAGAAAAGTGTTAAGAGAACTGACACAAAACACACTTCATTCACCGACCTCTGAGTGGTCCAGACTCCAGCCCCTACCTTCCACCCACAATACACTGTGATAAACAGTCCTGTCTTGGCTTCCTCCACCCTAAATTTCCCTCATTCAGCACCCCAGGGGAAGAAGGGAAAGTCATCCCAGGACGCATTGCAAGGTATTGGGTGTCAGAGTTTGGGCATCTGGAGCCCAGTGTTTAGCTCTCCAGTTCCAGCTATAATTAGCCAGATGGGGCCACTGACTGGCCTGGGAACAGATGAATTTGGTCTGCACACCACAGTCCCAAGCAAAGCAAGCAACCCAGAGAGCCAGCAGAAGGCTACTGTTTTGTGAGCCAGAACTGAAGATGGGAGGGGTCTGGCTCTAAGGTGCTGAATATCTCTACACACAACTCTCGCATGTTTGCTGAGCCTAAAAAAGCCAATAGCTGGTATGGGATGTGACTTTGAGGTGGGGGTAGGAGACTGGAAGAGGGAGGGACCCGCTGTTCCAAGATCTGAAGACAGTTCCTCTGACCTTCCAGGGCACAGCTATGACACCCTTCTCTTTCTTGCTTGCCTGCAGCAATCAGAGAAACTGGGCCATGAGCGTCTGTGAGGCCACACATCACCGCTCCGACCAGGAGCGTGTCCCCTTTCCCGTCCAGAAGGACAGCCTGGGACTCCCTGTGCCTGCTGCTTTCCTTTCCTTTCCTCTGGAAGAGCCTGGCTTCAGACCCCTTCTCCCAGGAACCTTTTTCCCTCCAGTTTACTCCCTAGAGGAAGAGGATGAGGACTTTGCAGACCCTCCCGAGGAGCTTGAGGGGCTGTACAGCGAGGAGCACCCCAGCCAGTTCTTTGCTGAAGCACAACGGCTATGGGAGCAGAGGCTGCTGTTGGACGAAGAGGTGTCAGTTGGGGCACGGGTTTATGGAGTGCATCGGGTCATCCTGGCGGCAGTCAGCAGCCTCTTCAGAGGCAGGTTGCTGGGTGGCGGGGGCTTGAGAGGTGGCCTCAGCCTGGATGTGGCCCCGGGGGGCTGGGAGGCTGTGCTGACCTTTGCCTATAAGGGAGTGCTGGGCCCCGCCTCACAAGGGGATGTGCTGGCCGCAGCGGAAGCCCTGGGAGCGCCCCGGGTGAAGGCTGCAGTCCAGCGGAGCTGTGAGGTCCCTGGAAACACCCTGGAAAATGAAAAGCCGCCCACCCAAGTGGAGGAACTGAGAGAAAACCTACGCAGCATTGAGCGACTCTACAGAGAGGGCGTCGGGTGTGATCTACAGCTGGAAGCAGATGGCTACCGGCTGCAGGGTGAGGCTCGGGCATATTACTTGAGTGTAAGCACACATACTACCCAAATGGTGTGTGCAAACAGCCGGTGCTCTGAATACTGCCAGCCAGAGCTGCTGCTTTTGGTGTACTGTAGCCCCACCCACAGCTACGCATGCACAGCTCAGTGTATTTATTGTTTTTCTTTTCTCGCTAATGCTAAGAAGTTTAAACTGATGCTGTGGGCTCTTTTTTTTTTTTTTTTTTTTTTTTTTTTTTTTTTTTTTTTTTTTTTTTTTTTTTTTTTTTTTTTTTTTTTTTTTTTTTTTTT
>PVKA01006127.1:0-29875 GCA_004027165.1 Ctenomys sociabilis | reverse complement strand
TTCTATTCAGTATACTGGAAGGCAGAGAAACAGGACAGAAAGCTCGGTGCCTTTCACCTTTCACCTTCATCTATTGGACATGATAATAGACTTGTGGGTTGTGGAGCTAGCAAGCAAGGTCTGGTACATTTTGCCAGAATCTTAATGCTCCCAAACCAGGCCCTTTAAAGTTAAGTGGACATAGACAGGAGGATTGCAGTTTAATAAGTTGATTTTTATTCAGATCCTACTAAGTGTGGTCTGAGGAACCAGAAAATTTTACATATGCCTCTCCTCACTGGAAACGAGTGAGGTAGATACTGCTTATTCTAGGTCCAAATAATAAACATTAAACTCAGAGGTCTTAATGGGTTAGAACCAGGACACACTCCACCTCATTAGTCCTGTCTGCTTGCAGTATGCTTAGCATTGCCTCCTGTGCAGTTATTGCAAGACACATAGGACCTAGAAAGTGAAGTCAAAATGTAGTACAGAAAAGCTTAAATTTACAAGAGATTGGTTTAGTGGATAGTTCAGCTTTTATACTTTACTAATGAATAAATCAGATTTCAAGACTGTATAAACTGTGCCAGAAGTCTTTATTATTATTTTTGATAGCACTAGATGGAAGGGAGCATTTGACATTTCATAATTATAAAATTGTCACTCAGCTTTGGAATTTAAACACAATTATAGGTGACAGTGATGAATAACAGGTGAATACTAGTGGGTGTGATCCCTTCCCCAGTTAGCTCTTATCTGCAAGTTGACTGGTGATGGCTTAGTTCATTTTCAGGAATATAGTTTTTTCCAGACAATATATAATAAAAAGTATCAAAGATATTAGTTACTTGGAAGCCCCAAGCCTGAGAGAGGCAGACATATCACAAGTGGTCGGGGCAGCTTGAGTACATAAACCTCACTGAGATTTGGCTCTACGTGACCTGCTTGGCTAGACTTCTAGCAATATTTTCTCTCTGTATTATGAGGCATTTCAAACACATAGTAAAATGAAGAGAATAGTCTGAAGGATATTCACTTGGCACCCAGGCTAAACAGCTAACATTTTACTATATTCTTTTATTTTTTGCTAAAGATTATGACATTTCCTTCATAAATTTTCAGATAAGCATCTTTTATTTTTTATTTATTTATTTATTTTTAGTCTTTTTGAGACAGGGTCTCACTATGCAGTTCAGGCTGGCCTTAAGCTCACTTTGTAGCTCAGGCTGGTCTCGAACTCACAACAATCCTCCTGCCTCAGCCTCCTGAGTGCTGGGATTACAGGCCTGCGCCACCACGCCTGGCTAGATAAGCATCTTTTAAAAAAAGGCGGTCAAACATGGTGGTGCATGTCAAATATGTAATGCTAACATTGAGGCTGAGGCAGGAAGACTGGCAGTTAAGTCTTAGCCTGGGCTACATAGTGAATTCAAGGCCATCTTGAACAAAAATGAAGGACCTTTGGGTTGGGGATGTGGCTCAGGGTGTGTGTGTGTGTGTGTGTGTGTGTGTGTGTGTGTGTCTGTGTGTGTGTGTGTGAGAGAGAGAGAGAGAGTCTGCCTGTCTGTCTAACACATGCTAAAGCCCAAGTTCAATCCCTAGCATTGCAAAAAAATAAAAATTTTTTTTTGTAGATCCATAATAATTTTTTTATGTCCAATAAAATTAACAATTCTTTTTTTTTTTTTTTTTTTTTTTTTTTTTTGGCCACCTCAGTCCATCTGAGGGTGGGACTGGGGCAGCATGTGCTAGAGATCAAGCTGTGGTCCCCTGTGCCTGTCAAGCTTAGACAGGCACCTTAGACTACTGAGCTATCTCACCAGCTCCAAAGATTTTTTTTTCAATTTTTTAAATAAATATCATTCAGTCCACATTTATGTTTCCCAAGTTCAAAAATATCTTTTAGAGCTGATTTGTTTAACTAAGGATTATGCTGTAATCACTTGTATGCTTCTTAAGTCTTGTTCAGTGTCCTCATCATTTTGTGACTTGACTTACTGAAGAAACAAGATTGGTTATCCTATAAAATATTTCATTTCCTGGATTTGTGTGTCTTCCCTTATAATTTTTTTTAGTTAGTTCCTTTAGCTTCTCAAGTTCCTGCAAACTTGACTTCAGATTAATGAGATTAGACTAAATAGTTTAGCCAGAATGCTCCATAGATGCTGCTGAGTACTTCAGATGGAGTTACTGTAGGCAGTATACGCAAGTCTGTTTAACAGTGTTTGTTAATGGATAGTTTTGTTGTGGTAAGTGCCCTGCAGGTAACCAATATTGGTACAAAAGCACTTTTGTTCCAGCTTGTCATCAGTAGCAGTGGATGATTATTAACTGCCTAAATAGCCACTGCATGGAAGCATAAAATAAATCACATCCTTTCTCTGGGACTCAGTTTTCTTACCTTAAAAGTAATAATTGAACTAGATGATTTTGAAAGTTGAATTTTTTTTTTTAATGTATTTGGTATAGGGTCTCACTGTATAGATTGGACTCATATTAATCCTCCTGCTTTTAGCCTCCCAGCACTGGGATTACAGGTGTGTGCCATCACCCCAGTACAGAATAGCCCACTCAGCATGCCCATGGGAGGGACCAGTGCAGCATGTGGTGCAGAGGATAGAACCCCATTTCTGTGCTTCCTAAGGAGGAATTTAGATGGCTGAGCTATCTTGCTGGCCCCTGCACACTGATTTTTCTAGTTTATTTTGTGCTGTTTTTTCATAGAGATGCTATCTCAAACATCTTCTCAATTTGATCCATTGAGGCACTTTTTCTACCAAGTGTGGTGGTTCACACCTGTAGTTCCAGCCCTTGGGAGGTAGAATCTCAGTGAGTTCAAGGCCAGTCTAGACTACATAGTGAGACCCTTCCTCAAAAAACCCTTCCCACCACCACCCTCCAAAAAACCCCAACTTATTCAAACTGACCTGAACTGAAAAAATGAAAGCGTATTTACTAACATGAGAATCATTCAGGGTGCTTCAAAATATTAGCCTCCACATGCCTACTAAATCAGAGGTGGGTCCCTGAAAGCTGCACTCTACACATACTCCATGGTTTTCTAGTGCACACCATGGCTTCCCTATGCCCTTAGATGTTTGGTCCAAGGTTGGGATTGTGTAGCAGTCTTGCCACACTGTGGATCTGTTTCATCTCTCCTGCAGTGCACCGAGCAGCCCTGGCCTGTGGCAGTGAGTTCTTTGGGGCCATGCTCCTGAGTGGAATGAGAGAATCCCAAGGCACAGAGGTATCTCTGCGTACCATGTCTTCCCAGGACCTGCGACTCCTTGTCTCTTTTGCCTACTCTGGGGTAGTGAGGGCAAGGTGGCCAGGACTTCTGAGAGCTGCCCAGGCTGCTCTACAGTACCAAAGTTCTTCCTGCCTGGATCTGTGTCAGAGGGCTTTGGTGCGAGGCCTCAACCCTGCCCGTTGCCTGGCCTTGTTTCCCATGGCTGAAGCCCCTGGTTTGGAGAGGCTCTGGAATAAAGCTCGTCACTACCTCCTCAGCCACCTGCCTGCTGTGGCATTGTGCCCTGCTTTCCCTTCCTTACCAGCTTCCTGCCTGGCTGAGCTCCTGGATAGTGATGAACTTCATGTGCAGGAGGAATTTGAGGCCTTCATGGCGGCACGGTGTTGGCTAGCTGCCAACCCTGACACACAGGAGTCTGAGGCCAAGGCCCTGCTACGCTGTGTCCGCTTTGGCCGTATGTCTACCAGAGAGCTGAGAAAAGTGCGGGCAGCTGGGCTCCCTTCATCATTGCCCCCAGACTTGTTGTACCAGCTGATGGTGGAGGCTGAGGTTCCAGGTCAAGAGAGGTGGAGAAAACCTGACCAGGCACTGGTGGTGATTGGTGGGGATGAGCTCAGACCTGACATGGCCCGAAGACAGACTTCTCAAAAAGTGTGGTGGGCCAGGGCCTTCCACTGTGGCATGGGACTGGTACGAACTGTGGAGTGGGGACAGCTGCCTGCCCTGCCTGCCCCTGGGCGCTTCCGGCATGGGGCTGCAAGCCTGGCAGGAAGTGAACTCTATGTGTGTGGGGGTCAGGATTTCTACAGCCATTCCAACACTCTGGCTTCAACTCTCAGGTATGAGCCTTTCAGAATGGGCAGGGTATAGCAGGTCCCAAGGTGGGCATGTGAGAGGAATTGATGACCCAAACAACCACAGGATCCAAGAGTCACTCTTCCTATCTCTTTTCTTACTGTGTTCCAGGTGGGGCCCCAGTCAAGAGGACTGGGAAGAGATGGCATCTTTGTGCCAGGCTCGGAGTCTGTTCCCTCTAGTGGCATTGGATGGACAACTTTATGCCTTAGGGGGACGATATAATGGTGTTGCCCTTAACTCTGTGGAGACCTACAATCCTGAGCTCAATGCCTGGAGGTAAGTGGGAAAGGTTACATTCAGGGAAAAACTGCTTTGGAATAGAAAGAGTTGAAAATGGCAGTTGTCTGATCTTGTTCTGTTCTGCCTTAGGTCAGCACCTGCACTTCCAGCCCCATGTTTTGCCCATGCAGCTGCCATCTTGGAAGGACGATTGTACCTGAGTGGTGGTTGTAGTGGAGCTGGCCAGTACCTGGCTTCATTGCTGCTCTATGACCCCAAACTTGAGAAGTCAGACACACTTTTGAGTCCAATGGGGATACCTCGGGCTGGCCATATCATGGCTGCTCTGGGTGGGCGGTTGTATGTGGCAGGTGGCTTAGGTGAGATAGGGGACCTGTTGAGTTTTGAGGTCTATGAACCAAGGACTGATAGCTGGACTCACTTAGCACCTCTGCCGTCCCCCCATGTGGGTGCTGCAGGTGCTGTGCTACAGGGAGAGTTACTGGTGATAGGGGGCTATAGCCACCTTACCTATGCCCTCTCCCATCTTATCCATGCCTACTCTCCTGGGCTAGGCCGATGGTTGTGCCTGGGAACTTTGCCAAGGCCAAGGGCTGAGATGCCTGCATGCATCTTGACGCTGCCCACAGTGCAGCACACAGCTTTGGTTCCCACCCTGCATGAAACCAAACCTGCTGGGTGACAGGGGAGTAGCAGTCTACAGGGAGAGGAGAGATGAAATATGAAAAACAGACAGAGATTATGAAAGAACAATTACTATTGTTTTTTTTTTAACATTTATTTGTTTATTTGGTATAGGGTCTTGCTACACAGCTCAGACGGGTAGTGATCCTCCTGTGTCAGCCTCCCCAATGCTGAGATTACAGGCATGTGCCACCACTCCTGGTTCTTGTGGCTGGTTTAGTGTGAAGCCAATATGACATGCTGTACCAGGAATTAAACCTAGGTCTTTGCACTTACCGGGCAAGCACGTAGACTGCGAGCTGTCTCTCCAGACTGAGAAATTACTATTCTTGATAGTATTTTTGCACAGTGATAACCAGCGTACAAACTGCTTTTGTATATACATAGAGGGAAATGATTCCAGAACTTCTGGGGAAAGAGCTTTGGGGAAGGAGAGGCAGGTGACTATTTGGGATTCTTGTTTTTTGAGACAGAGTCTTACTATGTAGTTCAGGCTGGCCTTGAACTCCGAAACCCAGGCTGGCCTCTATCTCATAGCCTCCTTCAAAATGCTGTGATCTCAGGTGAGTGCCACTATGTTTGGTGGAAGCTGAATGGTAGGATAAGAGAAGAGGCTGAAGCAGTAGGATCACCTAGAGTTGGAGGCCAACCTGGGCTACATTGTGAGTTCAAGGCAAGTATGAAGTACATAGCAAGACTCTTGTTTAAACAAACAAACAAAAAATAGTGACCTAGGAGCAATGCTATAAGACCTAGAGATTTGTGCGGGGAGAGGTCCATCTGTTTGAAAGAGAGTCCAGAATATCTGGTATGAAACATCTTCTTGTAAAAAAGGAATCCCCAATGGAGTAAAGAGAAATCCCACAAATTGGGAAAATATTTTAGCTGACTGTCCTTCAAAGGACTTCTATCTAGAACATATAAAGAATTAGAAAAAATTAAGCCTCAGAAGTTCAAAGACCCAATCCAAAAAAATGAGCATCTGAGATGAATATACACTTTTCAGATGAAGAAATACAAATGGCAGATAAATATATATGAAAAGATTATCCAATAAGGAGTGGAGATATACCTTAGAGAGAGAGCATTTGCTCAGCATTTTTGAGCATCTAGATTTAATCCATGGTACATATAAACACACACACACACACACACACACACAAATAGAAGCTGTAGTATTCAAAGCTTAGGGGTCCTGAGAGGACAGTTGGAAAAGTATTTTAATCCAAGGTTCAAAGAGAAAAATACAAGCCATTTATATTCTAATCCATGGTGGTACATGTTTGAAATCCCAGCCACTCCAGATGCTAAGGCAGAATCATGTTTGAGGCTAGCTTATGCCATTTTGTGAGACCATGTCTCAAAATGAAATGAAAAGAGGCTGGGGGCATAACTCAGTGGTATAGCACTTTCTGGAGTGTTCAACACCCTGGGTTCTTCAACCCTTGGCACTGAAGGGGAGGAGGAGAGGAAAGGGAAGGAAAAAGAGAATAAAGGGGAGGGGAGGAAGAGGGAGGGAGGGAGAAAAAGAAGGGAAGAAAGAATTATGGAAAGGGCATCCACTAGTTTGAGGAATGTGGGAGGAATTATTCATCAGTTTCTTTCCTAGCATTTATTCCCTTTTACTCCTATTGCTGGCATGCCTAATCCCTTTTGGCAGTGTTTTGCCTCAGCTAGTTTTGCTGACACAATCTAGCATTTCTCAGCCCAGACCCCACAGACTGCCCTGACAGCCTTTTGATTTTCATCTGAGGCAGAAGTTCCTGTCACAGCAAAGGGGCCTGCGATACATGATAGACCTTCAGGTCAGTGAAGTGGAGCACTGTATGAGGGGTGAGGAGGGCAGAGGCCAGGCAGGGAGGTACCCAAGGTGGAAAAGGAAGGACAGAAGATCTGGGGGCTGGGGTGGAAGAAAGCAGACAACTAGCTTTCTTTCTTCTTGGATGAACTGGAGGATCAAGAGCAGTGGTGGTGTGAAGTTCCAAGGCACAGTCAGAAGTGGCTGAGAGGTAGGGAAGATTTGGACGAGCCATTTTCCATCAGCCCTTTTTCTGTTTTGTTTTTAATGCATTTCCCTTTTTCTTGCCAAGGAAGGTTGAGTCAGATGCTTTCTCTCCCTCTTCTTCTCTCCTGTTCTTCCTCATGAATGTTTTTATTCTCTTTGTTTTTCACCTCTGTTCTCCTTTCTTGCCTAGTATGAGCCAGGCACTGTATGAGGCCCAAGGACACACAGGTCAGAGCTCCTGGCAGAAGACACTTCATGAGCCCATACAAGTATTGTGAAAGCATGAGATTACTATAAAAGCAGAGAGGAGAAGGCATGAACTCTCTTCACAGAGCTTCCATAAGAGGAAGCAAATAGATGTACTTTGAACTGAGCCTTGAGGACTCCTTAGAAATGCACCAGTTTGGAGGTAGAATTGCAGCTCAGGGGCAGAATGCTTTTCTAGTATTTGTGAGGTCCTGGGTTTCATCTTTAGTGCACGCACAAAGGCACGCACGCACACACACACACACACACAGAAGTACAACTGTACAATTAAAGAAGAAGGAATGCATCTTAGAAAGAAGTAATTGGGGTATGTGTGACCTGTGCCTATTTCTCCATTGAAGGAGAAGCCAGCATTCTAGAGATTCTTGAGAGAATTCTGCTGCTGTCAGCATCCTGCCCTCTTCTCTAGAGTCTCCTCTGAAGACAATGGCTTTCACTTAAATGTATACACTTCTCTCCAGGACTCTGCTACATTTTTTCCCTCTGATTTTCCTTTTCTGAAGCTCCCCCTCCCATCTTAGGCAACAAATGGCTAAGAATTCTTTTTGTAAGCCTATTTTCCTTTATTTCCTTGTTCTTGTTTCTGTATCTTTTTGAGACAGAGTTTCACTATGTAACTCAGGGTGCCCTGGACTCACATGTAGCCCAGGATGCCTATGAACTTGCATCAATCCTCCTGCCTCAGCCTTCTAAGTCTTTGGATTACAGTTGTGTACCGCTATGCTCAGCTTGTAAACCAATTTTTTATTAGCATTGTTTATTAAGTTTTCCATAGTCAGAAGGGTGATGATGGAGTCCCCTTGCCCCAAAAACATTTGACATGTATTTATTTTACTTAAGGATGCATTATTTTAGGCAAGTATTTTTTGTCTTTACCTTTGTTTAGGATAATAAGGAATACTGTGCAAAATGAGAAAAGCTGAGTAGGATGAGGTAGCCATGATGGGCATACCTATAATTCCAGTACTCAAGGAAATGGAGGCAGGAGGATTACTGTGGGCTTGGGGCCAGCCTGGGCTGTATAGTGAATTCAAGGCCATCCTGAACTACATAGTAAAACCCTGTTTCAAACCCCCCCCCCCCATGGACAAACAGAGAGACAGAGGCAGACTGTCAGATTGATTGACTAAGGTAGAAAAGGAAGCAGGAGACTGAAAAGGATGAAACATTGTAAGAATTGGGTGAACCTCTGTGTACATTTTCTTTATGATTTCTATCTAAGGATGAGCTTAAATAAAAGTTTTGCAGTGATGAAATTATTCTTATCTGAGTTTTCTTACTAGAAAATTTAGCATTGATAATAATGTTCCTTCCAGTTAGGCCAACAGTCTGCAGCCATACTCTTTCTCCCTCATCTTTCTACATCTTCACTAAGTGACTAGGAAACTCTTCTCTTTCCCTAGAAATCTCTCCTCCCCTGACACCAGAGGAAGCACACTCCCGTCGCTGGCTCTTCTCTTTTTTTCTCTAATGCAAAGATGAGGTTCTAGGCAGACTCCTACCATCCTTGGAGCTGTGCCCCCCTCCAGTAAGAACTGGTGGCCAAGGGTTTCAAGGTTTGTTCTGGGCAGAAGCAGCAACAATGTCTGAACACAAGAAGAGTTAAAAAAAAAACTACACAGAAAGATTAATAGACTCACGGAGCAGACATGGATGTGTGTGACTGCAAATCTCAACAGCACGGGAAGCAGAAGGATAGCAAGTTTCAGTCCAGCCTGGGCAGTTTACCAATTTAGTAAGAAGCTCTGAAAAAGTTAAGAGCTTCCTCTCCCCTGCATGACTGAAGCCCCATGGCCACAGCAGCCGAGCTCTCCCTGACAGTTACCAAGAGGGAATCTGGTATAAGAAAAGTACTATGTATGTAAGTCAATACAGGTCATATTGCAAGGGTTTTGCCTTCAGTTAGCCCTGCTTTCCTGAAAAAGTTATGGCTACCAGACTTACTACATGGATGAAAAGGCATCCTGAACAAAAATTCTTTCTTGGGCTCGTGCCCAGAATCGACTGGAGGTTTGAGTAGCTTGAACCTGACTGGTCCTCTACCAAGATTCCATGATACCAGTAGTGCTTTGCTAGCCAGTGGAGCTTCTGCCCCTGAGCTCCCATTGTTTGTAAAATCTGAAGATAAGACCAAATATAGTGCAGTTTTTGATATCTTAGGTCCAGTGAATGGATTTTTGTCTGGTGATTGTTGCTCAACTCTAAGTTATCTGTGGAAATCTTTGGAAGAGTTTGGGAGTTGAGTAATACTGATTACAATGGAATGCTTGATAGAACTGAGTTTGCAGTTATGAAATTTTTCACTTAGCTGTCATTTGTCTTTGTCTGTGCTAGAACTTTAGTTGAAAGTATGCGCTGGAAAATGAACCTATGGCAATGTCTTTGCCTCCAGCTTTGGTGCCACTGTTTAAAAAAAAACGTGGGCCAGCCAAATAGCTCAGTGGATTAAAGTGCCTGCTTTAGCAGACACCGTGGTGGGGGGTAGATCCCCAGCTTGCAGTGCCAGCCCACCCCCAGGATGTGCTGAGACAGTGATTGAGACAAGGTGTGGTGGGGCTTGCCTGTAATCCCAGCTCTTGGGGAGCTGAAAACAGGTGGATCACTATGAGTCCAATCTACATGGTGAGAGCCTGTAGACCCTGTACTAAAATACAAAAGAAAAGAAAAAGCTAAAAATGATGAAACCTTCTTGAAAACAGATAAATATATGTATTGAATTTATGTCTGGATTGGAGGGCCATGAAATCATCCTGAAAACAAGTTTACCTTCTACCTCACTAGCCCATATTTGTGCATTATGTAATACAGAGGACTGTGGGACAACTCCAGAGGATCAGTTTGCTTTGATTTTTCACTTAATCAAGCATCAGTTAATAAAATGGGAAGGGAAGCCGCCTCATTTTTCTCTCAGATGGCTTCTTCCCCCACCCCCACCACACAAGGCTGCAGCGCATGATTGAAGAATGTCCCAGGTTCCACTAGGGAAGATCCTCCTTAGGAATGTCATCTGGCACATAGATGCTCACAATAAGATCCAGGAAAAATCAGATATATGGAAAATAAGAGAAATAGAGAAACAGATGAAGGATACTTATCAGGAAACCAAAAGGAAAATGTTGCCCAGAAGTTCAAGTCAGATGAGAAGTGATGGATTTGATGAAGAAAGTCAGAGAGAATATTGGAGGCCAAAGATTGAAATTTCTGGGACACTGGAAGATGATTTTCTGAAACCTAAAACCTGGAACAAGAAGTTGTATGATTATGAAGCTAATATGCCAGATAGGTGGGGTCACAGTGATTATAAGGAGTTCTGCCCTAAAGAACTTGAAACAGACAGTAGCGATCAGCAGGATATTACCAATGGGAAGAAACATCTCAGATAAAGTCATCTACTCATGAATTCCACAAACATAAGTCAAGGAAGTCTCACAAAAAGAAGCAGAAGAAAAGATCAAACAAACAAACAACAACAACGAAAACAGAAGAAAAAGGCACTGGGGAGATGGCACAGTAGAATAAGCCTTCCCTGGCAAATGCAAAGGCCTGAGTTCAATCCCCAGTTCCACCAAAAAGCAAAAACAAAATAAAAGAAAAGAAAAGCAAGAAGGAAGCCACAGATGTAATAACACATTCCTCAAATGAGTTCTCAGAAGAAATTGGTGCTTCTAGTAAAAAGAAGAGGAAACAACCACATAAGTGCAAGAAAAAGTACCTCAAAAAACCAGTTTTATTTTTAGGGGCAGAAAGTCACATTTTTGAGTTAGATGTGGATTCAACATCTAGTAGTTCTGAAGAAAGTGAGGAAAGAGACCCTAAAAAAAAAAAAAGAGAGAGAGAGAGAGAGAAAGAGAAAGAGGAAAAGTGCACGTCCCTACTGTAGCTTAACAATGAAGTACAGAGAAGGACTAACAAATGCCCAAATTAGAAAGAGGCTACAGGTGAAAGTCTGAGAGCTCAGAGAAAGATTAAATGGGAAAGAAACATTCTTATTTCCCACTTGACTCTGTATATTTACAGCTCATACACCTAGGAGTTTCTGCTAGTGACTCCTTCAGCACAGGAGGTCTGAGATCAGAGCTGTTTTGTGCCATTCATACAAGTTTTGTTTTCTATTTTGGCCTGTTAAACTTGATCCCCTTCTTAACAGGGAATCTGGTATTTTGTTATGAAAGTTTCTTGAAGAGATTATTTTTTGCAATTAATCATATTTAGTGTGGTGCACATATATAACAAATTAAAGGATCCAGATAGCTGAGTCTAATATTACACTGGGTACACCTTATTGTAATGTTGAATTGGGGGATATTATTGCTAGGATTGATATGGATTGGAAGTGGTTCTATGTGCAGTGGTTAGATAAGGGAACACTGTGTTGCTGTCATTTGTATAGTAGGTGTCAAAGTTTGTCTTCAGCCTTGATGCTTTGATCCTTGTGTTTTTATCCTATAGCTGTGGTCTGACTTATTTAATGAGGAAATGGGCATAAGAACAAACTTTGTTTCCGGGTAAGTGTAAGTGCAAGGGCCTGAGTTCAATCCCTGGTTCTGCAAAAAAAAAAAAAAAAAAAAAAAAAAAACTTTTGTTGGCAACATCCATAGTCAACTGTTAAAAGGGACTAGGGCTTTCTCAATTTCTTAATAGCCCTAACATCTACTAATTGGATAGTAAATGGTTCTGTAGTTCCATTGCTATATACTACCTAAATGGACTTGTATTTGAACTTATTTCTTCAGTTTGTTGGAAGTGATGTCCAGAAGACTTAGGGGTTATGCTAATTATGTTCTGAAAGAAGATGCACAGCAGCAGGCATGTTAATGTCTTTTTCTTATTTTGGGAAGGGGGGTGTTTTGGGGATTGAACCCAAGGCCTTACATAATACCAGATAAGTGATCTACCACTGAGCTATACCTCTACCCTTGTTTTCTTTGATTTCTAATTTTATTCATTCCTTTTTTTATTTTCCCTGAAACCTAGTTGATTCAGTTCCAAAGTGAAGCAAGATTCTCAGGGACAACTCATTTTTTTTCTAATGTTCTGGTTAAAGTACTGAGTGGAGAGTTAAAAAAAAATGCCTGGCTGCTCCTCACATTCTGAGTCCCAAGATGCTTCTACGATGAGACAGGATAATCACAACAGAACATCACAGGATCAAGTCCTGTGGCAGATTTCTCTGCTATTAAGGAGCTAGATACCCTTATCAATGAATATGTGGCCTGCAGGGGAAAGAAGAATGTTGTACAGTACCTTAAGTGCAGAGGTGATACTATTAAACAGAGGACAAGTAGGGTCCCGGGTCTTCAAGATGATGCTTAAAGGGACAATGTTAATCTGCACAAACTACAGGCCCTGAAGCAGCAGCTACATGAACTCAGCTGGATGAGTAGACAGCCCAGCTAGAGGCTCAACTCAAAGAAGTCAGAAAGAAAGATGCTGAAGTCAGAAAGAAAGAAGTCAGAAAGAAAGAGACTGAGTTGATCTCATCTTTCAGAGCTGAAGTAAATACTCAAGAATCAAAGACTGTACTTAGGAAGGAGTACTGTCCTTCATAAGAGCTATACAAGAGCTGAGCCACTACAGCAAGAAAAAGCAGACTTGGAGGAGAGTGGACCAGGAAAGGCTCCGCTAGAACATCTTCCACAGCACCTGCAAGATACACAGCAGGAAGTCAGTTCATGCAAAGAGTCTGATACAACTGAAAGATCTGGAAAAATCATAGTAATCTTCAATTGGTGCAGTAGACCCCCCCCCCAGATTCTTGTAAACAGTGCTACAGATTCTTGTAGTCTCAGAAACAGTGGCAGCAAAGCAGCCAAACTTCATAAACCTGCTCAAGATCACTTTCAAATGAGACTGATGAAAATGAAGTGGTGGCTGCAGCAGTTAATTAAGAAGTTTCTTCTGAAGTTGACAATAATAAGACAAGCAAAATTGGAAGATCCATTTCACGGGGAATCAAATTCACTGCCCATTCTAGTTGCAGGCACGAATCTGGATTTTTTTTTCCACTGCAGTTCTTTTGCTGGCAGTGATCCTTTCAAGACCCATTTGGTGGTGGTCCCTTCCCAGGTTCAGATCCCTTTACATCTGATTGATCCTCCAAACAACTTTCTCTTGATCCTTTTGCCACTTCTGGTACTGACCCTTTCAGTACACCCAGTAGTAATTCACTGGTAGGAACAATGAAGCACACTCACCCTTTGGGTACTGGTGGGACAGTTGTTCTTGCAGCAAGTAATTCTGTTTTTGGAAATGAGTCATTAAGAGGCAGATTTGCTAACTTTGGCACATTGTCAAAGGTCAACAATGAAGATCTGTTTCACTCAGCTATGTTGAGTGGGTTTGAGGAAACATTGATCATGAATGAAGATGAACCCCAGCACTGCCACCAAAGACTGGAACTCTAACAAGATCCTGCCCCAAATACTGCCTAGGAAGATACCCATCAACAAAGTGGATTCTCCTGATTTCTTTAGAGTAAATGATCAGTCCTTTTAAGCCTTTCCTTGGCAGGGGTAGCTCCCACCTATCCTGCTATGTTTTGTGATCCATTCACTTTTTCTTTTTTTTTTTTTTTAATTTTTTATTTTATTGAAGTACAAATATCAATCAGATAGTTTTAAGACACCTTAACAAGACATTCAATAAATTAATACATTGCAAACTGTTTTCATACTGTTTTGGTATCATACAAGGTGCATACATGATATTATACTTACTGACATTATTATAGCAGATGTCTCTTATCAGTAAATTAAGAGTGTAGCTGTTTACTTATTTTTTATACCTGAATTATATCAAAAATTCAATAATTATTTTCCTAGTGGATACCCATAGTACTAGAAGCCGACATAATATCCTGTCCAACCACCATCAGTGCAAATCTTGCCCCTCATAGGATTATGTAGAAGCACAGCGTTATCTATCCCAACCGTACTGTTCTACTTCTGCTTCTACTACTGCCAATAAAAAGCAAACACTTTTGCTAGCTTCAGTGCTTATGCTTCTGAAGAAGATATGATTAAAGGGGCAAAGAGGAAGATTAAGAGGAAGCACAGAGAGAGGCTTGCTCAGCTGAGCCAAGTAGGACAAGAAGACGGGACTGGCTATTGTGGTTAGCCCATCAGATATCAGAAGCATAAGTCTCTTGTCCTGTCAACAATACGGTATGGGTCTTCCTAAATATTGAAGGGATTTGCCATGTGTATCAAAAACACCTATGAGCATGGGAATACAAAGGTTTAAATGCGTACAAACATGACTGAAGTCCACTTTTTTGTTTTTTAATTCTTGTTTCAGATTTGTCTCTTATTTTTTCCTTGAAAAGTGGTAATTCAAGTGAGATAGCTTCACCTAGGCCCCTGTATCATAGACATTTGCTGTGAACTTCTTCCTGACTCTGCTACTTCCCTGCACTTCTGGAACTCCCAAGCTTCTCTGCTGTCCCTTGACCTTTGCTACCCTTGACCTGGAGTTATTCCCATGGGAGCCTGTGGGGTTCTTAGTTTGCAGTATTGTCCCAATCTTTGAATGACTGAAAGAAAGGGAAAAATGAACCTATTTCTCTTACAAAATGGTACAAATTGGCAAGTTTAAAGTGCATTTTTAAATTTCCTTATACTAAAAGTACTATTTAATTTTTTTGAGACGAGGAAAAATATTTTCCATAGATAACTCCACTGTTGAAAAGGGATGCTTTGAGTTGAACCATTTTAACTGGAGAGTCAAATTTTTGTTAAATAAAAGTATTAACGGTCTAAGTAAGTAAATGGGTCATGAATGTAGCTCAGTGGGAAAGCCCTGGGTTCAATCCCTAGTGCCACTCCAAATGAAAAAATAATCATAAGTTGGAGAACTTTGGAGACTGTAATTCAGATTGTTTTTGCACAGTGTAAGAAAGAGACAGATACACAAGGTAGACAACTGAGAGCAAGGCCTCTTCCACACCCTATTTCTCCATCTGGGTCTTTTATTTTAAACAGATAAAACATAAGACATTTAATATAGGGTATAAAACAAATCCAGCTGTAAGGTATCAAAAGGACAACATACTTTCTTACAAAGCAGAGTACCTGGTTTGTCTCTGTACCAGGTCTCTATTATCTAGTGTATTTTTTCCTAGGAGTTTTTTTTTTCCCATGCAATAATTGTCTTAAAGACAAAAATACAGTTTAGCAGTTCATCTTTTATTCATTTCTACACACATACTCTTACCCAACTTGCTCTGATTTCTTTTTTTTTTTTTTTTTTTTTTTTTGAGGCAGGGTCTCACTATGCATTTCAGGCTGGCCTTAAGCTCATTTTGTAGCTCAGGCTGGTCTTGAACTCACAACAATCCTCCTGCCTCAGCCTTCCGAGTGCTAGGATTACAGGCCTGCGCCACCACGCCCGGCTTTTTTTTTTTTTGTTGTTGTTGTTGTTGTTGTTTGCTCTGATTTCTTTATGGCATTCCTGCTAACACTGTTCATTCATTATATTCCTATTCCCTCCAGCTTTATTTACACTTAAAAATGTGTACATAGCACAGATCGACTCAGTTCTTAGTGCTCGCTGTGATGACATCAAGTATTCCTCATCTTGAATACTTTCCTTCAGCTTTGGGAAATAATTACATGTTAGCTTTAACAATCAGATGAAGTTTCTTAGATACAGAAAGCATCTGAGGCTTATATAGCAGAAATGAGGAACTATGTCCTTAGCACAGTAAAAGATACCTTTGTAAACTGAGAACCAAAGAATATTTAAAATGAACTGAAAACCATATGCGCTTATCATACAGCAAGTTGACTTAAAAGCTGAATTCTTTAAAATAGATTTTTAGTGAGTCATTTTTATTTTAAATGAACCAGAAAAAAAAAAAATCTAAAAGATACATGTATCTGCATGTTATTTTGTTAAAAGATATATTTCAAAATTTATCATCTAATGGAAGGTATATTTAGTACATGTGGCTGTTTTCTTATGTTGCTTTCTCACAGTTTACAATGCTCAGAACAAGAATTATTTAATACCTGAGGAATGATCTCTCAGTGTACTGTGAAGATAGTAACAACTGCTTTCACAATTCAAATGCCAATGTTGGAAGGCAGAAATACATTTTGCAATTAAATATGTGATACTATTTGGTTAATCAAAAATCATGTAATTCTTTCATATTTCAAAAACTTATTCCTTTTTCAAATGTGACTTCAGAGGTATCAGAATAACTCGGTGGTATAGTATTTATTTTCCAAATGCAAAGCTCTGGGTTTGAGCCCCACCACCTCTTAAACACTATGACCCAAATTATGGTGTACCACACAATGGAAACAATCTACTAGCAAGTATAGGAGTCTTATGTACCCTTCCTACAAAAAAACAGAACACAAAAAACATTTCTGTACTGGATTACAGGATTTTTTGTCATTATTACAAAGCTGTACTTTTCATGTATCTCAGTTGGTGTGACTGGACGTCCCCACATGTATCTCCTGTAGTTATCTTTGCAAAGAAGCACAAACCATGTTGGGTTTTAATGTTCTTTTTCCATATGCTCTTGCAATGAGATCCAGGCTGGCCTCAAACTTGCCACTCTCCTACCTCAGTGTCCCAAGTGATGGGATTACAACTGTGCACTGCTATGACTGGCTTAAGTCTTTGAGAATTAACTTTTTAAAAAGGCACTTAAACAGTCATACTTGTGGCTATCACTTCTTTCCCCATGATGACCTTCTCTGTGTCCTCCAGGGTGTACTTTTATCTTGCCTTTTCCTCTTTTACTCAGCCCAAGTTCACTTAGCCGAGCTACTTTCTCCCTTATTCTTCACTTTTACTTTTTTTTTTTCTTTCTTTCTTTCTTTCTTTTTTTTTGTATTTCAGGGAAGGATCTTCAGGGTGTTCAGGGTCTCACTACTAGATCAGACTCTTAGTGATCTGCCTTGTTTACAGACTCCAAAGAGCTGGGACTACAGGTGCATGCCACCACCCTCAATCTGCTCACTTTTATTTTTTTTTCACTTTTACTTTTGCATATAAATTTATCTCTGTTAAATAGTCAAATTTGTGAAGAATATTTGTGTTACTGTTTATAATGTATTCAATAAATTTTTTCTACAATATTTTTGATATTTCAAAGTAACTTAATTAACATTCTTTGTCTTGGGCCAACTTTCTTTTCTTCACAAAAGCTTCAGGATATTGGACAAGTTTGCTCTTATTTGCTTCCTATTCACCGCTGAGTTTGAAGTGGTTATAGCAAGAATGCCATGCAATGTACATAAGATGCCAAGATCCTAACAATTGACAGTGAATCCTTAAACAGAACTTATTCTGCATGTATAGTCATGCAGAGCTCCAAGCATCTGAATGTGCTCCAGGTGACAGGTAGAGTGCTCCCAGTGACCCCAAACTGGATGAGTTCACCATGAAATGATGACTCTGGGCAGCAGCTCCACAAGTGGAGCAGAAATGCTCCAGGGACCAAGTGCTCCTCCCTCTCCAAACCTGGACACCAAGGCAGAAGTGGTGGCCAGCGGCAGGGCACATGACATTGGTCCCTGGTGGTGCAGCAGCTACAACAAGGTTCCTTCAGCTTGTGCTGTGTGGCCCCTGCACACACCTGGCAAGGATGTAACTGAATGCCAAGAGCAGCAACCAGCACTCCAAGGACATAAGCCTTGTGATACAATAAGAGTTTAGGGTCACAGCTAAAGTGTCACAGAAGCAGCATGAGCTGACAGTCTGTGGGGAAGCTCTTCTGGTATCACAGGGTCTGCATGCCTGGAATCACCAGCATGGCCATGGCTTGGCCGACTGCTGGTTGTCACTGGTGTTCTGCTGAGAGCAGTTAGTAAAGACCACAAAGCCATAGGACTTCAGAGCCAGTATTAGGAGCTGGGGAGTGGCAGGCTATGGGGCACAAAGGTGTCCAGGTCTGGCAGATGTACAAGCCCAGCCTGGTAACCACAAACTGCACCAGGGTCAGGCTCATGTTGGGGAAATGTATGCAAATAGACTCATTGGTTGAGGAACACAATGCAGATGGACCAGCAGGTTGAACAGGAGCCCGATGGCAATTCACCCATGCACAAACTCACGTGGGCAGTGATGCCAAGACTCCTCCACACCTCATATGGGGCCCTCCAGCCTCAGAGGAGTAGAAGACTGGTCTCATGCTGTCCTTTCCATGCCTGTGTCCTCACAGACACTAGTCTCACCCCTTCAGCCAGGGCAAGGCATGCCCCAGTCTAGTTACAGGAGAGCCAGCTACCTCCACCTCTATGTACTCTGCCACTGAGAGTGGCATTTTTTTTTTTGTCTGTTGTTTTGTTTTGTTGTTTTGAGACAGGTCCTCACTATGTAGTTCTCTCTACCCTTGAGCTCATTTACGTAGCACAGGCTGGTCTCAAACTCGTCCTACTTCTGCTTTACCCTCCCAAGTGCTGGCAATACAGGTGTACACCACCATACCCAGCTTGTCTTTATTTTTTCAGACAATGCTTCCCTATAATCCCCCAGCTGGACTTCAAATTATGATCCTCTTGCCTTAGCCTCCCAAGTGCAAGGAAATCATAATTTCACACTACTTTCCTTATTGAGGTTCCTCTTTGTTCAGTAAAGAGGATCATACTCAAGGCCTCACAAGTAAATGCTAGGCAAGTTCACTGCTTCTGAACCACATCCCCAGCACTGAAGGCTTTGCAGGAGAGGAGGTGATCCATCTAACACTAAGGATCAAGAATCTGGCAAGAAACATCAAAGATGAGGCATTATAAATAGTGTACTGTAATTACTGTCTTAGGATGCTGAGTATATTCTAAATTTTATTAACCCTTAGGAACAAGGAGTCTTGGTGAAAAGGTTTGAATTTGCCACAGCTCATGGTAAGACAACTTCCAAAAGATTACATTCATATATACATACATCTCATTAATGATGAGCTTATAGTATTTTTACAATAGTGTGAAGATGGTATCACCTTGTAAGTCCCCCCCGAATTGCTGTTTTGATAATCATGAGTGAGTCCCTTGCTCAGCCTAGATGCCAGTGCCTAGACTCATTGCATCACCATAGTGCCTGAGACCAACAACCAAGAACATGGGGCAGACCAAGGACCCTAGGCACCCCTGGAAAGGAGGTAAAGGGTGCTGCACAAGCAGGCTAGTGTGCTGTAGAATCAGGCCCTTATGTGCATCCATATGAGGGTACAGGCTGGCCCGCTCAGGTCTCTGGAGGCAGAGGTGGGCTCATCTGGACTCCATCAGGGGCCAAGTCCACGGAGGCTGGGTGGTCTCTGACTTGCTATCAGTTTGACTGATCAGAGTATTTCGTCTGCATGTCAGCATGTAAAGCCAGCCCTCATCACAGAGAAGAAACTGCTTCTTTGAGATTATACCTGGCTGTGTTTGTGCCTTCTATGTGCCAGGCAGATGCTGAATGTTTTATACTCATTCTCCTATTTATGCACTTTATATTATTTATTTTTATGTATTTAGTACAGGGTCTCACTATACAGATCAGACTCATATGATTCTCCTGTTTTTTAGCCTCCCAAGCACAGGAATTACAGACATACCACCACCAGGTCCAGTCTCAGTTACTGTCCCAGCATGCCCCAGAGGTGAGGCCAGCACTATGCATTTTAAGAAGTAGACAAAATTTACTTAAAATCAGAACCAGTTTTCCACCTGGCTTGCTTCTACAAGCATGTATTCCCAGCACTTGGGACGTTGAGGCAATAGGATTACCAGGAATTCTCATTCAAACTGGGCTATCTAGTAAATTGAAGGCCTGCAACTACTAGAAAGTCCCCATCTAAAAACAGAACAAAACAAAACAAAAAAGGAAAACTAAAAAAGAGAAACAGTTCACCACTCAGTGTCACTCAAGACCACACAGAAACCACTTGTCCTCTGATACATCCTGAACATTCCATAATATTGTCACTCCACAGATATGAAAACCTAAGTGTAGAGACAAAGTCTCATGGTTTGGAAATGTTAAGTAGATATTTCAGCCCTGGCAAGAGGGCTTGAGAGTGATCTTTGTGTGTGTGTGTGTGTGTGTGTGTGTGTGTGTGTGTGTGGTACTGGGTCCTGAGCCCAGCACTTTACCTATCTTAGGCAATCGCACACCACTGAGGTGCATATCCAGGACTTGCTTTATTTTTGCCATGAGATCTCACCAAGACCTTCAGGCTACTCTCAAACTTTCAACTTTCAGCCTCAGCCTCCTAAACAGTCTGAATTGCACTGGCATCTCCAGCTATACTTCTCAGACACAGATCCTCATTCACTGAGTGCCAAGCTTTCATCATGAAATTCATCTTTGTGCTATACAGGTGGGAGTGAGTGGGGGAGGGCAAGGACCAGCACTGGGGGCTTGGAGACTTGGTCTGAAGGAATCTATAGCCCACTGTACAATGCACACTGGTTGTGAATGTCAAGCAGCTAAGCTGAAACAAGGAACTTCTTTCAGTATGTATCCATCTACTTATTCACTCATCTATTTTTTTTTGTTATTTTGAGATGGGGTCTTACTTTGTAGTGCAAACTTGAACACATCATGTAGCCCACACTGGCCTGGAACTCTTGTCTCAGCATGAGAGTGCTAGGATTATGGGTGTGTGCCACAGTGCCCGAATAGGGCTTGTTTCATTTGTTAGTATGTTAAGGCAGGCATTGTTATATGAATGATACAACAGATGAGACTCTCCTGACCTTGTGTAATCATAATCATCTGACTTGACTGCAGGATCAAGGACCATTCCCAACCATACTGAAGGTTCATGAGGTCATTATGCAATCTCTCTCTCTCCCTCTCCTTTCTCCCTCTCTCCTTCCCTCACTCCCTTCCTTCTCCTTCCTCTCTTTCTTCCTCTCTTGTTCCCTTCCCCCTAAATGACTGAACCTAGGCCTTACAGATGCTGAGCATGCATGTATACCTCACAGAGCTATGCTCCACCATGTCCTAAGCTTAATTTTTTTGCTCCTTTGCTCACACTAATAATCAATAGTGAAGAAGATTTAAACACAGAGTTTTGGACTCCAGAGTGCACATTTCAATGACCTTGTTTTAGTATATACTGCATTGTTTTACATGTACCTTGGCTTATTCCAACATGTTGGTCAAGAATTCCAGACCTTCCCTGATTATCCTGATAAAGGAAACATTCTCAGATGTCATAAATGTGATTCCTAAGACTCTACACTGATAATATACTGTATATTCTCAGGCCCAGAGTACTTTCCTCATCTTTTTTTTTTAAAGGAGAGATTTATTTAGCTCACAATTTTTAGGTTTCAGTCCATATCACCTGGCTCTAAGGTAGGGTGGCACATGGCATAGGGGCAGCTGTTCACAGAGGCAGAAGGTACCAAAAGCAACAAGAGAAAAAGGGAGGAGAAAGCCTCTTTTCCTTATTTTATTGTATGTGAACTACCTGCCCTGAGGCAGGTATAGCACTCACACATCCAGTCCCTGTACAAGATAATGAACCAGTGAAGCTCTAGATTCAGCTGCAGCTCCTTAAAGCACTGAAAAGAAGGCTGATCTCAAACTTTCAGTTCTATGCCTCAGTGCTCTGAATAGTTTGGATTTTCAGAGAAGAAGGAGGAGGAGGAGGAAGAGGAAGAAGAAGAAGAAGCAGGAGGAGGAAGAAGGAAGAAGAAGGAAAAAGAAGGAAGAAAAAGAAGGAAGAAGGAAGAAGAAGAAGAAGAAGAAGAAGAAGAAGAAGAAGAAGAAGAAGAAGAAGAAAAGAAGAAGCCACTACATTTACAAGGGTCCAAGAATGGAGAGCAGAAGATAAAGCAAATCATGGGGAGAAGAAGCTCTTCTCCACTGCTGGTGGGAATGTAGACTGGTACAACCCCCATGGAAATCAGTGTGGAGACTCCTCAAAAATCTAGGACTGGAAATTCCACTCAATCCAGCTATTCCCCTTGGAATCTTCCCAAAAGAACTGAAAACATCATACCATAATGATATATGTGCATCCATATTTATAGCAGGACCATTTGTCACAGCCAAATCTTGGAAAAAATTAAAACGCCCACCACTTGAGGAATGGATGACAAGATGTGGTATTTCTATCTAATGGAGTACTGCTTACTTGGCTATAAAGAAAGACAAACTCGAATCCTTTATGGGTAAGTGGATAGAACTACAGGCTATACTTGTAAGTGAAGTAAAACAGACCCACACGTGTAAATATCATATTGTCTCCATAATGTAAGAATCTGAAAGAATAAATAAAACCTGAAAGGTATAATAAATATAGTAAAATGGAAAGAAACTGAACTTAAGGATTAAAAAACAAAGATGAGAGAAAGAAGAAAAGATAGGAAAAAAGGGAGGAAGGAGAAACATGCAAGTATATATGCAGGACAGCTGACATAATTAATACACATAATTTTCATCATTTTGTTTTGAAAACAGCAGTTAATGTTTAGATTTTTCCCCTTGACTAACTCTGTATGCTGATATCTGTGATCTGAGCAACTGCATCAAGAACAACAATGTTTAATACAAAAACCATGGTTGAATACCTCTCATCTTGGTCTTCTAAATGTGTACCATTTCTACTGTCTTATCAGTTACTATACTCTCTTTAAAATAAAACAAAAAAAAAAAAAGACAAGGAAAAACATTAAGATTTCTTAAAAGCAAATGTCAATATTCAATTATTCCCCCAATCTTATATAACTATATCTGTTAAGATGAACAACAGATTTGATGGTAAAAATAGATATTATATCAGCTATTTATTGTTACTTAGCTATTCCTGTTTTGAAAATCTGTAACATATGCATTGTTGTATGTTATCCCATTTCTGTCTTTTTTTCTTTTAGTTTTTTTTTTTTTTTTTTGTATTTAGGACAGTGTGTACAGGGTATTCAGGGTCTCACTACTAGATCGGACTCATAGTGATCCTCCTGTTTTCAGCCTCCCAAGAGATGGGATTATAGGCAAGGGCCACCACTCCCAGTCTCAATTGCCACTCAGCATGCCCCGGGGTCAGCACAGCAGGCCCTAGGATAGAATTCTCTGAGCTATTTGGTTAGCCCTCTGTTTTTTTCTATTATTTTTGATTCTGTTTTTACTCTTCAAAATAAATAAAGTAAAATAAATTATATTTAAAAAGATAAGGCAAATCAGGTAAACTTTCTATTCTGCTGACCCAACCAGTCCAGAAACATGTTTTCTCTTCCTTGTGGACTGCCCTCTTATTCCAGAATTCTCCCTGCTTCAAGTCATCTGCCCTTTTGTTGTAGCCAATTAGGTTTAATGAAAGTTGTGCTTTTAAAAAATATTTTAGCTAGAGATTGGGATTACAGTTTTCCAATTGTAATGACTCCTGATATTTCTGGTTGTTGAAACATTCCAGGAACTGAGCTTCTTCTGACTTGAATCTGTAATGGTTTTCTAAAAACGTTTTATTTCACCTACCCTGCAGTCTCAAGAGTTTTGGTTTAACAATCCCAGTTTCAAATTTTATGCAAGGTTTTAAAATGTCTCCCCAAGTCCACTATGTGTGTGTGTGTGTGTATGTGTGTGTATGTGTGTGTGTGTGTACTTGCCAGGCAGACATTTGTGCCACAGCACATCTCCCTGGCCCAAGCCCATTATTTTGTGGTCCAAGCTTAACTTCCAAATACCCAACCAATCAAAGGCAACACTCAAATCTTCCATGTGATCAGGAGTCCTACTTTCAGTTCAGTTACTCTGAGGTGAGTCTGTCCTCTGATGACAACCTCCTTCACTGTGTTTATGTAAAAGCCCTGCAGGGCAGCAGTGCATTGAACAGGCACAGGGAACAGGCACTACTGCAGCCCACACGAGGCTGGGCCTTGGGATCTCAGCTCTGTCAGAGCTGCTGAGCTTGGGCAGCTGCTTTGCATCATGTGGGACAACTGTGTAATGAGAAATAGATGAGTAGTTGGTAAAGTGCGAATACATTTGTCTCCAGTGCTGAAATGTGCTCGCAAGCCACAAGTAGGATGGATAGGACTTTGTCCAGGTGCTCTAAGATTGTTAGCCAGAAGCATGGGGCTCCTCTTCCCAGGATGTCCCAGGAGGTCATGTTGAGAGATTATTAGTATGGGTTCTAGTCTTTCCATAGACTGGATGGTTTCATTTTTCCTCTCTGTGGATTTTTCTAAAGCTAAAGTAACAGTGATAGCCCCTTATTGCATACATAGCCGTGTAGGGCTCACAGCCATTTCCAAGGTGAGTGTAGGAAGAAAGCAAGAGCCAATTGTGAAGCTGGGTTTGGTGGCACCCACCTGAGATCCCAGCACTTAGGAGGCTGGTGCAGGAGGATCTGAGAATAGTCTGGGTTCCATAGTGAGCTTAAAACTAGCCCTTAAGCCATAGGAAAAAAAAAAAACTGTATTTTTTTTTAAATGATGTGTTGGTGTATGCCTGTAATACTAGCACTCAAGGAAGCTGAGTCAAGAGGATCACAAATCTGAGTGGAAACTACAAAACTTAGCAAGATGGTGTGATCTGTCTCTAAATTAGAAAGAGTAGGGGATGTACCTCAGTGAAAGAGACCTGAGTTTCATCTCTAGTGCTAGAAAATTAACTAACTAACTAAGAAAAGCTCAGCGACTCATCCTTGGTAGTAAGGCTGGCTAGAGTTCTGTCTGACCAGAGTAAATTTTGTAACTATTTTTTTTTGGGGGGTGGGTGGAACTGGGCATTGAACTCAGGCCCTTGCGCTTGCCAAGGAAGTGCTTATTCCACTGAGCCATCTTCCCAGCCCCTGTAGCTATTTTTAATTTTTCTTACAAAACTAAAGTATTGTCACTCAGATTCTGGGTGCAGATTAATGGCATGTATGAGGTCCTGGGGTCAACTTCCAGCATTTAATAAATAGAGATATAAGACTGAGAAGATGGCCCAGTAGAATAAACACTTCCCTGGAAGCATAAGAGTCTGAGTTCAATCCCCAGTTCCACCAAAAAAAGAAATAGAGACATAGTAAGAATACCTCCACTGGGTGGGCTGGTGCATGCCTGTGGTCCCAGCACTCAGAAGGACACTGAAGCAGGAGCATGGTTAGAGTCTGGAAGTTCAAGGCCTGCCTGAGCAACATGAGAAGAGACCCTGTCTCAAAGAAAAGACAGAGGAGCAGGGAGGAGAAAGAGGAAGAGAAAAAGGAGGGAGGGGAGAAGAAAAGTTGGAATGTAGCCAAATAGCCTCTGACTTTTTTCCTTTTTTTAGTAACACAGTGGTACCTTTATTTATGCACATATTTGTTGTATGGTTCAGGGAAGATGGCAGTGTTTCTGTTTGTGTGGGGAAGATGGCTGTGGTTATATCTGTCACCTGATGGACAGTTTGTGAATGGGAGCAAAACTGAAGTGTTTGCCAACAGAAGCATTCCTGAACTGAGATAATCCTGAGCTAGGGAATTGAACCTATGGCTTTCTCACTCCAGATACACCTCAGCCCTTTTTTGTTTTAACACAGACTCCAGCTGCATCACTAAATTGTCCAGGCTGGGCTTGAGTTATGGTGCTCCTGCCTCAGCCTCCAGGGTGCTGGAATACTGGCAGACACCACCTTGCCTGGGTGGCCTCTGACTGCTACATAGCTTGTTGAAACACATATTTATTAATATTCAAGGAACATGTCCTGAAGTTACCCAATGGCTGGCATTTAGTTACTAATAGGATTCAGACAGCAAGGATTGAAGGCTCATCCTTTTCAAAGGCATCTCAGGATGGCAGGGAAGTTGATGGTTAAATTTTTATGCAAAACATAGCAGTACAGAAATGTATGTGGTAATAATATACTCAATTTGTTCATTGTCTTATGCTAAAAGTTTGTTCTTATGTCTTTTATTGAATATGCGGTATGTTGAGAAACAGTACCATGTCCCTGGTTATAAGCCTGGCACTGGAGGGAAGCCAAGAAGGAAATTATACTTCATTCCCATGTTTCCTTGGATTCAGACCTGACTCTGGGCCTGCACACTGAGTAGGGAAGCATTACCTCATGGTGCATAGTTCAGAAGATTGGGCTGTTAATTTTTTTTTTTTGAGATAGGGTCTCTATATAGTTCAAACTGACCTTGAACTCCCTAGGATACTCCTGCCTCAGCTTCTCAAGTGCTGGATGCCACAAGGTGCTGCTAAAATAACTATTTCAATATGATCATCTTCTCTTATTGTGAGATCACATTTGAGCACCTCTAGTGATGGTCTGAAATGTGGGATATTATCTAGTTCCATATGTACTGGTGTTTCCTTATCTACATTACATACTTGTAATAATGTTTTATTTCTAGTTAAGATACAGTAAGGGAACAACTGGTAATGAAAAAAACCAATTACAGCCAGGTATGGTGGTACATGGCTACAGGTCCTAGCACTTGGGAGGCTGAGGCAGGAGGACCGCTGAGGGTCCAAGGCTGCCTGGGCTACACAGTGAGTCTCGCTTGACCTAATAACAAGAACTTATTTCAAAAACAATTCCAAGATAGTTAGGATGGATATACAGCTACTTTCTCTTAGTTTATTGAGAAGAAAGGTTTGCACTAATATTGTTCAGACAAAATATCATGTCTACATCTTGTTCTCTGAATAATTACTATGAAGACAATAATATGCAGTGTATCAATTATTGTAACTGTTCTACTAACTTGCTTTGAAACTGTTTCATTGTTTATCTTTTTTCCCAACAAAATGAATAAAAAATAAAATTTTTAAAAATTACAATATTATAAAAGGCGAAAGATTTATACGATCTGAAGAGAAACCAGAGTATAAAAAAATTACAATATTATAATAAAAGTTATTTAAAACTCAATAACTTCATATTTGTGGGATTTTTTTTTGTGTGTGTGTATGTGGTACCAGGGTTTGAACTCAGGACCTTGTACTTGCTGGATAAGCACTTATTCCACTGAGCTGTCTCCCCAGCCCAAGGAATTTTCTATCTTATATTGTCTAACCACTGTTGACCATATGTTATCAAAACTGAAGGGGGATTGGTTTACGTGTTACTGCTTCACCAAATTATTATTTTTTTTTCAGAACCGGGGATCAAACTTGGGCCTTTGTGCTTGCCAGGGAAGTGCTTATTCCACTGAGCCATCTCCTCAGCCTGAGAAATAAAAACCTTTGGGCAGAACTAGGGATTGAACTCAGGCCCTTGCACTTACCAGGAAAGCACTTATTCTACTGAGCTATCTCCCTGGCCCCTTGCTTCACCAAATTTGAAGTAGAGTTTCCTTGGTTCAGTGATGGCAGACCTGTGGCACGTCTGCTACACCCAGCAGTTTATTATTAATGAAAGCTGCAAGAGGTTTGCCCCCAGTACACTTGACACTTCTTCTGTTCTATGGTCACTGACAGATCTTTCATGGTGAGCTGCAGTTGGTGGGTGGGCTTCTATGGAGGGCTCAAGATGCTGTTTTGCTCACAATTTTTTGGTCAAGTAAGTCACCAGTCCAGCTTTAATTGAAAAATAAGGCATCTGATTCCACCTCTCAATAACAGGAGAGGCAGATTTTATGGCTCCTTTTTATACAGGGTACTAATAAGGAAAACCAGTCAGTGGGGAATGTCTTTGGAGGAAGATGAAGAAATACAACAGAAAAGACAACAGAGCAGAAACCAAGCACAGTGTTGTTTGGAGTCTGAGGAATCAGGACAGAGAAACCCTTGATGTTCTTGTAATCTGCTCATTCATTTCTGCTGCTGTCAAAGGGCCTGGGAGGGTTGTCCAGGTTGCTATGGCTATCAAGCAAGTGCTTGTCTCAGTGCCCCCACTTCTCTAATGCTCTATAGTTGGTGTTAGCTATATTAACTATACACATTTATGATAAATCTGAGGGAAGTTGTTCAAAAAGTACGAATAAAGCCCATGAGGCTAATGGCCTTTCCACTCCCACTGAGCACTCTTCTCTTAGCTTCTTATCACAGGCTGGCCCTTCCCTGTTCAGAGTTCATCTCTTTCAACTCTGGTTCTTGTTCCCTCCCACAGCACCTGTGCTTTCTTCCTAAGTCTAATACAGCATTTTAACAGATCTGCCTTGTGCGTGGTGGCCTGTTGCTTTTATCTGTCTCTGTAGACAGAGGCATGTTTTACATATTTTTCATAGGTATTAGCACTATCCTCTTCTCTAGATAGGTGCTTGACAGAGCTTTACTAAATCTGAGTGAATTTACATATACACAATGTAAGTGTGAAATACAAATGTCTCTGTTGGCAGTTTTTGGGGTACTGGGGACTCCTTCTAGTGGGACTTTCTAGGTTCTTGGCTGAAGAAAGAATTGGACAAAACAAATACAAAAGGTAATGAGGTTTTACATTTACTAACAGTAGGGAAAAAAATGTGCTCTGCAGAGGGTGTGGGCCAATTAAGGTAGGAAAAAAAATGTTTCACATGGTGGCACAGGCCTGGAATTTCAAAACGGGAGTCTGAGGCAGAAGGATTTCCATAAGCTGGAGGACAGCCCAGGCTACACAGTGAGTTTTTCAGTTTGGACTACATAGTGAGTCCATGTCTTAAAAAAATTAAAATTTTGTGTGGAGTTGCTATTTGTGAATCATACTTCAGACAGAAAAAGGAAGCCACAATGATTTCTTGTCAAAGAGTTTGTCCTAGTTTAGGTTGCTGAAAAAATTACTACACATTGAGTTGCTTTCAGAACAAATACTTACTTCTCACAGCACTGGAGGCTGGAAGGGTGAGAGACCAGGGTGCAGTGTGGTTCAGTTCTGCTGAGATCCCAAGTCCTCTAAGGTTTCCATGGCTGGCTTACTGTATGTTCCCAAGCAGAGGCACAAAGAGAGCTAGAGAGTTAGCTCTGTCCTTGTGAGGTCATTAAGTCCTGTCATGGGGGAATCCCCCTTCATGACGTCATTGCTTCCCAGAGATCCACCCCAAAACACTGTGACATGGGGATACAAATTTATAATGCACCATTGGGAGTGTGGACTGGTGGGGCGAGTGGTGACAGGAGTGCAAGGAAGGACTCAGTTTCCCTGCCCAGTGTCAAGGGTCTCCACTTACAAGATCTGTTGAACTGGGGAAGCCTGCTCTCTGATGCTAAGTGGGCCTGCTCTTCATGGCACACCACTAAGATTACAACCCTGATTAGGATTATCACTTGTTTTGTGAGAGCCTGATTCCATCTCCGGATTCTGGCCCCCGTAACCCAAGTTATTTTTATTTTTGTCCGTGCCGCTCATCCACCCAGGACATCACTTGGGGTAACCCTGCTGCCAGGAGTTCCCCCTCAGACCCACCCGTGTCCATTCCTCAGGGCTCCAAAGGCTTTGCAGTCCATGGGTTCCTCCTCAGCAGGTTGCAAACAATGCGCTGCCCTTTCTGCTTATCCAAGCTTTGCCAGGAATTAAAGAGTCCCATACCTTGGACACCAGAGGGGTAAAGTGTAGGGAGAGGCGGCAAAAGGAAAGACTTCTCTGTCAAGTGTACAGAGATGGAGGAAGGGGGCGACATTTCCTAAGGGGCAAGTGAATGTCCCAGAGGGAAAAGCCTTGGAATCTTGGAATAGGGCGAAAAGGACCGGGAAAGACGAAGACGAAGAGAGGACTTTGACCTACGGTCTAGGAATACGGGAGTGCCCCCCCCCCCC
>PVKA01006126.1:54082-85701 GCA_004027165.1 Ctenomys sociabilis | reverse complement strand
TTTTTTTTTTTTTTTTTTTTTTTTTTTTTTTTTTTTTTTTTTTTTTTTTTTTTTTTTTTTTTTTTTTTTTTTTTTTTTTTTTTTTTTTTTTTTTGTCTTTTTGAGACAGGGTCTCACTGTGCAGTTCAGGCTGTCCTTAAGCTCACTTTGTAGCTCAGGCTGGTCTCGAACTCACAACAATCCTCCTGCCTCAGCCTCCTGAGTGCTGGGATTACAGGCATGCGCCACCACGCCCGGCTCCGATTGTGTTTTGAAGTGGAAGATGTTACTTCTTTGAATTTCTGCCACCTTATGTGAATAATGTATGAATATATACATGAATGTTGAGTAATACTTTTTCATCTATATATGCAAAAGTGGCAATAGTTTTCATGAAAAAATTTTATTCTTTGCTCCGTAAACACTAGTTTGAAGGACAGAGTATTAAAATCTGAGAATTAAAAGGAATATTTCATATTTTATAAATTGTTCCTTGCCAGTGCCAGAAGTGGGATTCTGGAGTGACAGACTTGACAAAATTTTTCATATACATTTTTCTTTATTCTAGTGATTAGACACAGTACTTTATGAATAGATCTGCTTTGGTTTGGTGGGATTTAATTACTAGAACTTTTTATGTCTTTGTGCTGAGTTAGAGTTGGCCTTCCTAAAAATTTTATTTGTGTAAGAGATTACTTTTCATCATTATCTAAGCCTGTAAGTATTTTTACAGTATTACTGTTTGTCTCGCCTATCTTTTCCTAGGAAAACATCCTCTGAAGGATATTAAATATTCCATATTTTTAAATTGCTTTGACACATCTCATTGTGTACCGGTTTTTTATATTATGATGCTTCAAACTGAATATGGTACTCATAGATTGTATGAATAAAGTGAAATCTGCGAGTAATCACTTTAACCCTAAGTTATACAACCAGCCTCTAATTGGAAATCTAAATCTAAAGGAAGTATTATTTCCCTTCTTCTGCATACTTTGTGTGTTCAGTGGTTTAAACTTTGACCCCACCTTCACCCCCTGCCCTCCCCCAAAATAATAATAATAGTATGTTGATTTTGTGTCTGGCAAAACCCCTCCAGGGGTTTGCCAGAAGAATTTCAAGGAAACTGTGGTCCCTTCACATTTTACTTATGTAGACATTTTAAACCTTGGGCTGGGGAGATAGCTTGACAGCATTAAGTGCCTCGTGGCAAGTGCAAGGTCTAGAGTTTGATCTCCAGCACTCAGGAGGCCAAGACAGGAGGATCACTACTAGTCTGAGGCCCTACAGTGAAACTCTGTATAATAAATAAATTAATTAAAAATAAACCTATATGCATATGATGCAATTTTTTCATGTTATGTTTTGGGGTTAATTCTCATTCCAGTTTTTTTCTTTTTTTTTTCATTTTATGTATTTGGTCTCACTGTGCCGCTTGTACTCACAGTGATCCTTCTGTTTTCAGCCTACCCAGCACTAGGACTATAGATGTGCACCACCATGCCTGGACTTAGTAGCCTGCTCAGCGTGCCAGGGGGCAGGGTCATCACAGCATGTGGGACTGGGGATCAAACCCTGGTCCCTGTGCTTGCCTAAGTAGGCAGTTAGTCACTGAGTGAGCTATCTCACCAGCCCTATGGTTTTCTTGATCATTTTAAAATCTAGGTTTTGGTTATGTTTGTTCAAAAAGGTACATACTAAAATTGTTTTGTCATTTGTTACCATAATAAAAATGGATTTCAGATGATAAAACAGTAATCTTAGTGAAGTAATAGCATGTCACAGATTAATAATACCAATGGATTAATTAGCATTCAGAGACAAGGTCTTGCTCTAAAGTTAGCCTGACCTGAAATTCATCATTCTCTGTCTTAATTTATGAGTATGTGGTGAGATTATAGATTAAAGAGTACAGGTATACACCTTAATCTGTACTCTTTAATCAGTCTGTCTCAATGTCTGTGGAACAAATTCATGGGCACTCTCCTCACTATGACCTCATTGCCTTTTTCATTTTCTATTCTGAGGTAGGGTCATGCTTATTTACTGAGGGGTACTTAAACTTTTGATCCTCTTCCTCAGCTTCTTCAAGAGGTGGGATTATAGGCATGTGACAGCATACTTGGCTGTAGTGTTTTTTTTTTTTTTGTTGTTGTTTTGTTGTGTTGTATTTTGGTAGAACCAGGATTGAACTCAGGCCC
Organism: Ctenomys sociabilis; assembly: GCA_004027165.1. Taxonomy (NCBI): domain Eukaryota; kingdom Metazoa; phylum Chordata; class Mammalia; order Rodentia; family Ctenomyidae; genus Ctenomys; species Ctenomys sociabilis. Next base: position 83,521 of record PVKA01006126.1, on the reverse strand, counting down.
TTGTACTTGCCAGGGAGGCACTTATTTTACTGAGCCATCTCCCCGGCCCTGGCTGTAGATTTGTCCTGTTGAAAAAATTTTTTTCGTTAAAATGATGTTCCTAATTTTAAGTTCTTACTAAGTAGATAACCTTGTTTTTATTTAAAGATAAATTACTCTCAATATTCTGCTCTCTGTGATCACTATAATTTCAATTTTTTTCATCAGATTGGTATACAGTTTCTAAATTATACCTTTCCTTGCTTAGTGCATATTAATGTCTTAGTAAGAATGTCATTTATTTTATAAATTATGAATCATGACCTTGAGTTTGTAATAATCACTTTAGTAGTTTTTCTCAGTTTTGTTTGTGAGGGCTGGGCATTGAACTATTGTATCACACATGGTAGGCATGCACTATAGCATAGTGTGCACACTCTGGCACTTAATAGTATTCTTTTTTTTTTAGCGGTACCAGGGATTGAACTCAGGACCTTGTACTTGCCAGGCAGGTGCTTAGGCCACTAAGCTATATCCCTGGCCCCATTTAACAGCATTCTAACATGTAGCTTATTTGAACCTATCTGTACTTGGATTGAATTTTATTAACTTATAAAAGAATAAAGATGCCCATTTTTATGAACTTGGTTGATACAGGGTCTCACTATGAAGCTTAGACTGTGGTGATCTTCCTCCTTTCAGCCTCCCCCATGCTGGGATTGCAGGCGTATTCCACTATGCCCAAACTCCTGCCAGCTCAGCCTGCTCTGGGGGCAGGGCTGGCACTGTGTGTGGTGCGGGGATTGAACTGTGGTCCCTGTACTTGCCTAAGTCTGCCTAAGCAAGCAGTTCAGTCCACTGAGCTATCTAACCAGCCCAAAATGTCAGGATTTTTTTTTTTTTCCAGAACCAGGGATTGAAGTCAGACCCTTGTGCTTGTCAGGGAAGCACTTATTCTACTGAGTCATCTCTCCGGCTCCATCTCTTTTTAAAATAATATAACATACATTTATATTACTTTAAAAGAAAACTGGTTACAGTTCTTAAAGCAAAAATGTATCTTCTATTTAATGTTTAGGTTATTTTTTATATCTAGTTTGTTTTTGAGGGTTTGGGGATCAAACAGGGTCAAGGGCTTTTCCACTGAGCTACATTACTACCCATTAATCTCTGGTTTACACTTTCCGTATAAAATGGCTTATTCTGTTACTAGAAGTAATAGTACTTCATCTGAGAAGTGTGTATTCATTTCCATTGTGCATTTTTGGGTTTGGTCTTTAAATTTAGGGAGATTTTTGTTTTTGTTTTTGTTTTTTAATGTTCTAGGAATTAATCCTTAGAGTAACAGCTGGCTAAAATTTGTTTCCCATTCTCTGGGTTTTTTCACTCTCTTGGTGGTTTATTTTCCTGTGCAGAAATCTTTTTAATGAAACCCCAGTAGTTGATTCTTCATACTATTTCTCATATAATCAGGCTTTGTTCCTGAAATCTGGCTATACCTATGCCCTCAAGAGGTTTTACCTGTTCTCTCTTCTGGCAAATCTTAGAGTTTGTGTTTTAATATTTAGATCTTTGATGCATTTTGACTTTTAGTTTAGTGCATGTTGATAGACATGAATGTAGTTTTAGTCTTCAGCATGTGGATAGCCAGTTTTTGAGCCCTGCTTATTAGAAAAGAGGCATTCTTCCAGTGAAGGTGTTTAAGCTCTTCTGTCAAAAAGATAAGGTGGTAGAGTTGACAGAAACAACAATAATAAAATTAGTAAAGTCATTTTCTTCTACCTTATTAGTGGTTTTATATTCCCCAGTGTTATTTTACTAAATACAGCTTTTGGAGGACATTTTAAATTCATATATCTAATGAGACTTGTGTCCAGAATATGTGTAAATACAGCCAGGTATCAAAAACACAAAATAACCAAATTAAAAATAGGAAAAAAAAATATAAAGATGGGCTGGGGAGATGGCTCAGTAGAGTAAGTGCTTCCCTGGCAAGTGCAAGGGTCTGGGTTCAATCCCCGGTTCCACCAAAAAAGATAAAAAGAATATAAAGATATTTCCTTTAAAAAAGAGATCCCTATAAAAACATGTCCAGTGTCATTAGCCATTAAGAAATTAAATCAAAACCATAATGATATACAACTTTATATTAACTAGGATGGCTACAAAAAATTTATAAGTGTCAAAGATGTATGCAAATCAGATCCCTCATAAATTGCTCTGGAAATATAAAATAGTGCATGTGCTTTAGGAAACAGGCTAGCTGTTCATTGTTATTGTGTAACCTAGCAATTTTACTTCTAGTGAAATTTTATACTCCTCCAAAAGCAAAATTCATGCAAAAACTTGTCTGTACACAAACATTTATAGCAGCAGTATTCCTAGTAGGGCAAAGGTAGAAATCAGTATGGATATTCCTCAAAAACTAATGTATATCTGTTGATATATTTATAAGTAAACTGGTATATCCATACAATGGGATAATATTTAGCAATAAAGAAGGAATGAAATACTACTGCCTGTGAGATCATGGAGGAATCTTGAAACTATTAAACCAGTAACAAAAGAGTAGCTTTTATTGCATTTGTAGGAGATGCCCGGATAGGCAAATCTATCCAAAGACAGAAAATCGGTTGTTTGCCCTTTGCACAGGGCTGTGGTAGAGAACTGAGTGGGAAGTGAGTGGCTGCCAGGTGGTATTTTATTTCTTTGGGAGGTGTTAGCAGAAAATGTCCTAAAACGCCTGGTAGTAACAGCTGCACAGCTTGGTGTATGCACAGTGGTACCTCAGTTCACACACTTGATTCTTTCCACCATTCTGGTCGCAAGCCAAGTTGGGGGAGAAGCTCATCAAATTCACTGGTTAGCTTTGGTGTTGACCTCACGGGGAAATGTGGTCCTAACCTCTTACAGGCCCACACAACACTCACAGTCCCAGGAGGACTTTCCTACATCCCGAGTTGCTCTGCAGACTCTGTACTGTGTGCATACAGCAGGGCCTATCTTAGTGTTGGCAGTGGTGTCCCACGTCATACTCTTGTTTTTTGTGGTAGGCAATTCTTTGCGCGCCCCCCCCCATTTGCAGCCTTTCTGCTGGTTGTCCAGAGATTCCCACCACAAGCTCTGACTGAAAAGATCCTAAATAAAACTTTAGAACTCTGTTTCCAAAGCATGCTTATTTGTATTCTAAGGGGTGATAAAAGTGTTAGTAAAACATTAAAAATACACAAATTTGTTAAGTCATATTTAATTTCCTTGATACTTTATGACTTGAAAATTTCTTCTAAAAGGGTTTCATTTTTCTCCATTTGAAGTTATATATAGCAGATGGCACCCTCACAGTTTTATAGGGTAAAACCATTCCACTGTGAGTTAAATTCTAGTTCTGGTGTTATGCAAAAAAAGATTTTTGACAAGAAACATCTTTTAAGTTCTTCAAATGTCCATTTTTTGCCTGTGAAAATAAAATTCTATCCCACCCCCACTCTGTGTTGGGGATTGAATCCAGGGTCTCACATATCCTAGGCAATCCTCTGTAGACCTCTTGCTCTGTTCAGTTGTCACATTCTTCAATGTTTCCCCTAGCTTCCCATTACCTGAGTCAATTTGTGGACTCTGTAAACTACCCATTGATAAGATTGTGTCTATGTTTTGGCACCACATTTGGGTTCATCGTAGTTCACATATATTGTAATACCTGTCAACTAGCTTCTCATCACTGGAGTATTTTTCTCTTTTCTGTCCTTTTCCTCTTCTCCCTTGTTTTAGCTTTTTTTTTTTTTGAGACAGTCTCGCTATGTAGTTCACTGACCTTGAACTCACTGTGTGTTGCCCAGGCTCACCTAAAACCTCTTTGTCCCAGTTACAGGCAAGCACCAAGTCTGCCTGTGAAATTGTCAACTTTTTTTTTTTAAATAATGTATTTAGTACAGGGTCTGCAGGGTCTCACTACACAGATTGGACTCATAGTGATCCTCCTGTTTTCAACTACCCAAGGGGTCAGCCTGTCAGCTCACTTGTTTAAGTGCCTGCTTAAGAAAAGCAATCAGGCAGCAAAAAAATCGCAGTCTCAGCACACCCTGGGGGGTAGGCCTTGCATGGCTTGTGGTGCCAGGGTTTGAACTCAGGTCCCTGCCTGCACTCTGCCTAAGCAGGCAAAGAGGAGATTTAGTCCACTGAGCTATTTAGCTGGCCCCAAGAAATTATCAACTTTAAATCTTTTAGTTAATATTGTTCACCTTCTTTTCCTAATCATACATCTAGAAAAAAAAATACTCAGTTGTTGAACATAAAGGAGATTTTTTTGTCCAAGGGGGTCTGGGTTTCAGTCCTTTGTCCTTAATACTACCCCCCCCCCCAAAAAAAAGGAAGTGTTTCTGTTGTTTGTCTCTCCCTCACTACTTCGGTTTTTTGGGGGATGTATATAACTTGAGAAATTCACTAGTATGTTTAGGGTCTCATGTATATAAAGATGGGAGATTTTTCTCATTGCCCAAGATAGATGGAACCAAAATGCTTATTTAACTCTTAATTATTCATATAAGGGTCGCACGTTATTGGAAGTAACAGATTTTCTTTAGATCATCAGTGTTGCCTTCCTTTTAGTCTCTGTTTACTTTCTCACCTCTGTTGATTTTATTCAGTTGTAACCTAGAAACCAGCTAAAAAGGAAGGAAGTGAGAGATGTGTATTTCTGGGAGGTAACTCGAGTAAGTTTCCTCTTCCCCTGGCCTCCTTTAGCAGCCAGATAAAGGCTTTTAGCCACCCCCACCTTCCAACCAAAAAAAAAACAAAAAAAAAAAAAACAATTGATTTTCTTTTGTTCATCCAGTAAGCAAAGTATAAACGCTAAAGAATAATTAAAGGAATAAAAACTCTGCTCCCCTCTGATCGGTGCTTTTCACTGTTTGAAAGGCTGAATCTATCATCCCTGATGAGTTGGAAGAACAAAAGTTGGGGAGACTTCATCGAAATTTAGCAGTTGAAGCTTAAATGAACTTCTTATATCATTACTTCGCTTTTTTTTTTGGTGCTAGAAATTTATCAGAATACCTGACTAAACTTAATACAATTATAAAGGTGGAGGGGCCGGGAGATAGCTCAGTAGAATAAGTGCTTGCCTAGAAGTACAAGCGCCTGAGTTCAATTCCCAGTTCTGTGGGAGTGGGAAATTTATATATATATAACTTATTATATATATATATATATATAAATTTATATATATAATTTATATATATATATAGAGAGAGAGAGAGAGAGAGAGAGACAGACAGAGAGAGACAGAGAGACAGACAGAGACAGAGAGAGACACAGAGAGAGTTTTCTCCCTTTTTTTCGTAGTGCTAGGGATTGAACTGAGAACCTTGTGCTTTCCAGGGACTTTTTCTATCTCCCCAGCCCTTCCCCATTTCCTTTTAGACAAGGCCTCCCTAAGCAGTTCAGACTAGAACTTGGCTTGCCTTGTTGAACTCCTCCTGCCTCAGCCTCTCAAGTGCTGAATTTAAGATGTGCACCCCTATGCCTGACACTTAAATATCTTCAAATATTTAAAAGACATTTATTTTTGTCAACTGTCTCTTTACATTCTTCATTTGCATCAAGAATTAATTATAAGTGGGAGTCAGTTCTGTAACAGAACACTTGATGGCTGATGCAAGCTGATGCCAAGCCTGGGCAGTTTAGAGACTTAACCATCTTCCCAGACCTTAGAGACTTAACGTATCCTTTCTCAAAACTAAGAAGGGCTGGGGAGGCAGCCTGATGTGAAGTTTGAATGAAGACATAGTATAATATTTTCAGTACTGTAATATAGTATTTATTTGATTTTAATGGTACATGGAGTAAGTTTTTGAAAGTTTTGGTGAATGTTTTCAAAGTTTTTGAAAACTTTGAAAACATTCAAAGTTTAGAAAAACAAGTTTAGTTTTTTCACTATTGGTGTTAAATCACTTTGATTTTATTTTAAAATAGTCATTCTACTTTACTAGAAATAATGTGATTATTGAGGCAATTGGATTCTCAGCTAAGCATAGTTCTGTGTGCTATTTGATTCTCTTGGGGTCTGTAATGCTTGAGCAAAGAGCTGTTTTATGCTTATGTAATTAAAGAGTTTATGCATGATTATGGAATTTTTTGAAATATTAAGCTTATACTCTTATGTACAAAAATCCTAGAAATACAAATTAAGAAAATACACAGCTTGATATTATAAACTATTAAATATTAAGTATCTGATGTTCCTTTGTTTAGGACTCAGAAAAAATTAATGTATTTCTCCAGTGGCTTTTAATTATTATCTACATGACTGTGAATAATTTATTAGGATATATGATTTAATAATTCACTTGACAGCATCCCCCAAAATACTTTGTTCTATATTTTATTTTATTTTATTTTTTTTTTTGAGACAGGGTCTCGCTATGCAGTTCAGGCTGGCTTTAAGCTCACTTTGTAGCTCAGGCTGGTCTCGAACTCACAACAATCCTCCTGCCTCAGCTTCCCGAGTGCTGGGATTACAGGCATGCGCCACCACGCCCGGCTTGTTCTATATTTTAGTGCCACACATGTTTTATCATTATTCATCTCTTTTTAACCTTTAGAAAGGTAGAGGAGCATTCTACTATGGAGGTACATCCTAAACTCTTTTGTCTATATGACATTAAGGTCTTGCTAAATTGTGCAGGCTCTCTTGAATCTGCTGTCCTGTTTCAGCCTCTAAAATAGGTGCCATTATACTTTTGTACTACCAAGCTTTGCTCTCTTTATCCTTAAAACAAGGTAATGATTCATTGAAGTTTTTAAAGACAGGATCTTGGTATATAGCTCAGGCTGGTCTCCAGCTCGGGCTCCTGTTGCCTCACTCTCCCAGAGGGCTGGGATTCAGTGTATCTGCTGTCATACCAGACTAACACGGGGAATAAGTTCAAAGCCCTCATGTACTAAATTTAAAGTGTCTTGCACCAGGGTGATAGAAGCAGTTGCTTAGGCAAGCTCAGGGAGCCAGGTTTGATCCCTGGCACCACATGCCACACTGGCCTTGCCCCACCAGGTATGCTGAACCAGCCACCAAGACTATGTGTGGTGGTGCACAGCTGTAATCCCAGCACTGTGGGAGGCTGAGACAGAAGAATCAGTATGAGTCTAAGCTGTATAGCAAGACACCCTATACCAAACAAATAAATAAACAAGCTTTAGTGTCTTTTTTCAATAGCTAATCTACTGTGTTCTATAAAATGAAATAAAAAGATTATGTGGCACAAAAATGGTAAACTTTCCGAGGTATTTCAATTGAAGCATCAACTTGCGGGCAAATAATGAAAGACCATTTACATATATCACTTAAAAATAGGTGAAATATTTAACTTTAAATCTGTTTTCAAGCTGGGCATGGTGGCACATGCCTGTAATCCCAGCACTCAGGAAGGCTGAGATAGGAAGATTGTTCTGAGTTTGAGACCAGCCTGGGCTACCCGGTGAGCTCAAGGACAGCCTGAGCTGCATAGAGAGACCCTGTCTCAAAAACAAACAAACAAACAAACAAAAAAACCAAAAATGCTGCGTTTTAAATTTCAGTGAATACACACGTGTTTTTGTAATTTGGTGAAGGAGAAGGTACTGAAGATTGAATCCTTTGTGCTCAGCTGCATCCTTAATCCTGTTTTAAGATTTTTGTAATTTTTCAAATTTTTGAGGAAAAAAGAATCAAGAAAAAAAGAATAACACAAAGAAAGCTTTTATTAATGAGGGGAAGTAGGAAGGAGAAGGGAGGAAAGAAGCAAGATATTGTATGTACAAGTAAAATTTCTTATGATGAATGTTATTATGTATATCTAAAATGTACCAATAAACCGAAGCACAAAATATTAAAATTTTGAGACAAGGTCTTGCTAAAATAGTTTTCTAGGCTAAGCTTGAACTTGAGACTCTCCTGCCTCAGCTTTTCAGCTTGCTGAGTATATATAAGTTGTGTGTTATCATGTCCTGCTTCAGTTAAATCTGCACACAGCTGCATAGTTGAGTAACCAAATTTCCTTCTTAAGTCAGAAACTTAATAAATTTCATTGACTGCTCTGAAGAGTTTAAGTTTTAATTATATGGGGCCAGGGAGATGGCTCAGTAGAATAAGTGCTTCCCTGGCAAGCACAAGGGCCTGTTCAATCCCCAGTCCTGCAAAATAAATAAATAAATAAATAAATAAATAAATAAATAAATAAATAAATAAATAAAATAAAATTTAATTATACTGACAAGTTAGTAGATAGGACCTGCTATTTAGCATACAGCCACGGATTCTATTTTCTATCACTATTCCTTGAAGTTAGCCATATATCACTATGTAAGCCTCTACTACGTATAAAAGAGAAATTACTTTTACAGTATCTCACAGAATAAAAAAATGAGCAGTGTGTGTAAATTTACCCTTTTTTTTAGGATTTACATTAAAAATTAATACCGGGAACTACCTGCTGGAGCCCCCCCTCCTGTCCCTCTCTTGGACAGGAGCTTTCTTTCCCTCAATAAATCTATTCTGCTCATTAAAAATAATAATACCTTGCATGGTGGCACAGGTCTTTTAATCCTAGCACTCCAGGAGGCTGAGGCAGGTGAAGTGCTAATTAGAGCAAAGCCTGCCTGTATAATTTGGTAAGACATTGTCTAAAAAACAAATCCTTTACACCAAGGATGTTGCTCAGTGTAGAGGCCTGGTCAATCCCCAGTACAAAAGAGAAGCCGGGTGAGATGCACATTCCTGTGATTTTAGCACGCTGGGATGCTGAGACCCAAAGGAACAGAGCAAATTAGAGCACGGCCTGAATAATTTAGCAACTTAGTTGAGATTCAAATAAAAAAGGACTGAGGTTGTGGCTCCTGTGTGAGTGCTCCTGGTCATTCTCAGCATGGCATGGGAGGGGCTGGAGGAATGAAAAGCAAAGAAATTAATTTCACTGCATTTTATTTAACCCAGTATATCCAAAATACTTTAACATGTAACATGTGAAATTCCATAATTTTTTTATATTCATTGTATATTTTGTACATAAGGTAACCATATTTCATATGCTTAATAGCTGGGTGCGTATGGGCTGGGCAGCATGCCTAGGTAGAAGTCTGTAAATATGTACTAATGAAAATTTTAAAAATGTTGAGATTGAATACACATCAGAAAATACTTTATACTTTTTAATTAGAGGTCTTTGTGAACACTGTAAACTATGAGTAATGAAAGTGTCTCATCAATATTTTTTAAATCTGCCCAGTTAAATATTACCAATTGATTTTTCTTTTAAATGCTTGAGACCTGTTTGTCATCTGATGTCACTGTTACACCAAAAATGCTTTAAGTTGATTTTTTTCTGTATTTTTAAAATATGGCAAAAGAAATAAAGATAAAATATTTGAAAACACTGAAAGTGTTTTTTTGTGGTTTAATGGTATGCTTTATGTTTGCCAGCTTGAGAGATATTTACATGTTGTTCTGTGCACTTTCTCACTTTGGTAAATCTGGAAGGCAGAAACTTTGTACATATTTGCATTTGCCTTTTGAAGGAGACAGTAAACTTGAGCTCTTGGTCTCGCCATAGTCTGTCTTTGTCTGTTGTTAAAATTATGAGCCAGTCTCTATGGCCGCAGCCAAATGAGTAATCACCAGTAATGTGACTCGTGCTGGAAGTGACTCCATCAGCACCTGTGACGGAGGATTAGTTACAGTTTATAGAGCACCGCCTCTTCCTTCTCTGTGTGCCCTCGGCCAAGTTACTCGTTCTCATTTGGGTGTCTGCGCTGTTGGAAGGTGCTGCAGTGTGTTTTCCACGCAGAGTACAGTGGGAAAGGCTTTCTCTGGCTAATGGATGGCTGTTCTCTTTATTTGGAGTATCTTACTGGTTATGTAAGTGACCTCGGGAGAAATTATCCTGACCTAGATCGGAAGATGCAGTAGTGCTTCAGCTGCAGGATTTCTTAGTCGTTAACACCACGGCGCTGATGACAAAGAGCAAGTTGTAATCCTCATCACTGCCAGGGCAGAGCCCGGAACAGGCAGAAAATCGTCATTTGCTTGTTGGAGACTTGTTAGGTTACAGCTTCTGCTTCGCTCAGTGGTCTTGGCTTTTCTTCCTATATACAATGACGCTGCTGCAAGTGAACTTAGGAAAATGCTGGATTTGAGAGCAGTTTGCCTATGATTTTTGAAGACTAAAGAAGTATTTACGTTGAGCGGATCAAAAAAAAAAAAATCCTACTCAGGAATGAAATGAAATATCAGCTATGCTTACTGACCTTTATTAAATCCGTGGGTTGGATTCCGGAGATTTAAAGATACTTTAAAATTCTCAAGAACAAAGTACGGTTTGTATTTTCCTGCTTCCTTTTTCTTTTGTCTTAACTTACATTTGGTTTTGCTTCTCAGGTTTAGGAATTAAGGTCACTGCCTTTTTTATAGTTCTAGCCTCAGCAGTCTTAGTTTTAAGATTTTAAAAACTTATTTTAGAGAGCTTTACTGTGGTTGTAGTAATTTAAGAACACTGGACAAAGATTAATGTAAAAACTAGAATTTGTTTATGGCAGAATGTTTCAAATTAAACTAATGTTTCAGGGGAAGCAAGGGCATTTGTTTTGTGTGGGCTATGTGTGTTAATCTGTTCCCCACCCCCAGCTTGTTTTCTAACAGTATGGTGTTTTTCAATAGACCTGCTTGGGTGGGAATTTGGACTTTGTTCTTTCAAGTCACTCCATTTTTTTTTTTTTTTTTTTAACGAAACCTTCACTTATAAAATGTTGCCCTGATTGTTTTCTGCTTTAAAATTTACCAGTACTCAGATTTATATCAATATTCTCAAGTTAAATGAACCCGTTTTTTTTTTTTTTTTTTTTTTTTTTTACTTGAAAAAAGAATTATTAAATGTGAACTCGAGATTGTTAGAAACTCAGACTACAGGTACAAACTTAGTGAATTTCCTGTTAAGTGGTGAGCTTTAACCTGGTTTGTTTGAGCAGCTGAGTTGTATTTGAGAGCTGTAGTTGATTTATTTTAAAAAATGTTTTTCGGGGAAGGCTCATCTGTTGGCCTCTTCCTCATGTGAATGGAATGCGGTGCAGCATGGAGCCCTAAACAGGACACAGTTGTTCTAAGCCTTCTTCCTATAGCGTGGTAGGCCTCAGTAGAAATGCAGGCTCTGAGCTATATTTATTTTGGCTTTCAACTGTTTCTGAAGTACGTTTAACATTGACAAATGACCTTAAAAAAAACCCTTCTAATCCATTAATAAAATTGAAACGTTTTGTTTCAACTACTCAGTTTTAAGTTAGCAGCTTTAGTTTGGGTTTTCAAAGACTTTTGAGTAAGTCTTTTGTGATTAGGGCCATACTCTGTCGTAACTTTCGTCAGATGGTAGATCATTGCTTCCCCTTAGGCTGTGGAAGTTCCTCTTAGAAAGATATCTTTAGAGTCTTTAATTAGTTATGCATGAGTTCTAGTTTCTTTACATTCTAGTGCACCTAGACCTTTGAAATATTTACTACAGATTCACTATAAAAGCTATAAGGTTCATTTGGTTTCACTTAAAATATGTACATTATATTTTTAAGCAAATAGTGTAGCTCTGAAATATGTTAAACTTTGTACAAAAAATTAACAGTAGTTACATTGTTGAAAGCGGGCTATATATTATTTCACTTGTCCTTGGTCTTTAATCTTTCCATAAAACTGAAGACACATAGTCACAGTTTTTCAATTAATACATACTGAAATTCTTTAATGAATGCTATAAAAAGTATCAGTACTTGATAACATTTACGGTTGAAATAAACATTGTAACATTTGCAACTTGGGACTTTTTTTCTTTTTTAAGAAGCATAATATAATTTGGACCTTTGTGGGTGATTATAAGTACTCATGTATCAGAAATAAAACATTGTTCTCAAGAGCACTCAAATTTACCATTTGTAAGCTGGGTTTTTGTTTCCTTTTATTTTTGTTTTTTTTGGTTTTTTTTTTTTTGTTTTTTACATTTTTGATAACCACGTTTGGCCAGTAGCTTTCAATTAAATACCTTAAAACTTCAAGATTTCTTTTAATCTTAGACAGTACATCTTTTTTCTGATTAACTGACAGTGCAAATTTTAAGTTGGCATGTTAAAATTTACCCCTAAAACTGACCTACCCTGAAAAGAAAGTCCTAAAATGTTCTCTTCAGAAGAATGTTTTTCATATTATAAAATGAGTATTTAATAGGAAATGCAAACCACTTATACTATTTGCCTAAGAAAGGGGCACTTAAGTTTACTTCTTTGTCAAATCCTACTTAATTGAATTGTATTATTAGCCCTTTAGATAATACCTTTTGTGGACCGACCACCTTTGTTAACCTTCTTGGGTTGACCTGGAATGTTTGAAAAGAATTCGAACATTTGATAATGTTCAAGGATATAAAGTCCTCTTGAGAATGTGCCAATATCTTCTAGTTCACTAACACTAAAGACAGGTATAATTTTTTTTTTAAAAGCTGTTTTTTCATCAGCTAAATTAATCTCTTGGTATTACATATTTCATGTCATTTGTTCACAGAGTGATGGGCATTTTTAGGTCTGAATAAAGTTCTTGAATTTCTTACACACTTTCTCACTTATTAGTAATAGGATTTTAGTCTTCACAAATGGAAAACGGGTTAAATCAGAAGGTAGCTAAATAATTCGGGGTATTTTCTATTTTGAACACATAATTTTTCCTCTAAATAAATTACTTGATAAATATATACTACAGGTAGCCTGGGGCGTGGGAAAGATGTTCCTGTAGTTAGATCTTCTAACCATAAATAATGAAGGAAAGGATAGGATGGTTTGCTCATTTGTTTCTTCTTCAGGAGGCGGGTTCTGGGATCAAATCCCAGAGTCTTGCTCATGCTAAACACATGCTCCATCTATCATCTAGGCTGCACCTTCAGCCCTGAAATTATTTTCATGTTATTTCAATTGGAATGACAATATTTACTTGTAAGTTCACTATATAGATAGTGTAGAAAGAAAGCATGTTTAAAATACCAGTTTATTCTCATGTATTTTTACTGATCAGTTACAGACTGTAGTGAATCAACGTGAAAACTTCCAGAAATTTCTTAAATACAGAAACTTAATTCCTAAGAACCATAAAGATTTTGAAAATTTCCTCAGGCATTATTTATTACTTGTAATTAGCAAGATAATATATTTACTTAAAAAAAAATACAAGGGCAAACACAATGGCTTTGGAGCCCCTGGGGATTTTTGTTATATCATAAACTTTATTTTGTAGTGGTCGCTTAATTTTCCTTATACTGAAGAATATTTTGTGATGCAGGTAATCTAGAAGCTGGGTTGTTTTGTTTTCCAAAATTTCTTTTATAGCAAATGCACTGTTTTTGTGAGATTTGTTTTAAAGGATTTAGAACAGTGCCATGTGTACAAGCACACTTAGACTTCATTTGCTATGAAAATGTTACTAATTATTTAAAAACACATGGTATTCTCAATCTCTTCTTTCCTCTGCCTGCTTTGTATCTGTCCCAACATACACATAACATTCTTCATATAAAGGATTAGTTTTTAGTTTAAAAACCAAAAAATTTTGGTTTTTAAAAGAACCACAGGACCTTGGATTCACTTTTAAAAAGTACTGGAGGGAAGGTTTACTGCAAAATGAACTTTATGTGGTGTTTGTCACTGATTTCCTCCTTGCTGATCTCATTGAAGTAGCTGGGTTTTTATTTGTGCTGGGGCAGGGGCAGAGGCAGGGCCAAGGATGGAGATTATAAAGGGGGTGGAGTTAAAAGACCAGATGCTTCCTGGTCATTGAAAATCCCACTTAATTCGAATGACCTAGAAAAAAATTAAAATCATAATCCCCCCTCCATCTCCTTCCTTAAACAGAAATACTAACAGTTTTTGTTTTTTGGGGGGGGTGGTGACTTGGGGTAGTGTACTCTGCTGGCTCATGCCTGCCGTGCAGCAACGTGGAAAGCTATAAAGCTGGAGTATAGCGCGTTTCAGTCCAGCTTGGACAACTTACTGATTTAGTGAGAGCCTATCCAGAAATGTAAAAATAAAAAATATGTACTGTGGATGTAGCTCAGTATGCAGAGGCCCTGAGTTGTAATCTCTAGCACCTCAGAATGAATGAATGAAAGGAAGGGGGAGAGAGAGGAAGACCCCACTTTTGCAGGAGTTTCTTTTTTAAATGTTAAGCAGAAAATTTTATATACATGCATGCTTTTTTTAAAAAAAAAAATGAACTTTACATACTGCTGTTTTTCATATTCCATATTAAAGATTTTTTAGTAAACAAAATATTGTGTGGATAAAAGCATTACTTCAGATTGTACCACTGTAATGATGTCACTAATACAGGGTATTGATATACTGTATACCCTTCACACCATATTTTGAGGATACAACTCAGAAAATGAGCCATCAGAAAGTTTTATTTTCTTTCTTTTCTTGACAGACTTTCAAACCTCTGGTTGAAAAAAGTATACCCAGTTCTATCACTGCAGTAGAATTCCTTATAGATAAACAACTGGATTTTTTAACTGAAGATAGTGCCTTTCAGCCCTACCAGGTAAGAAATTTTAGGTTACTTTTTAAAACTCACTTTGTTAAACTTTAAACTGTTCTTTTTAAATATTGTTTTCTCAAAAATCTTAATTGTATGCAAAGCCCAGTATTCATTTATTCAGTCAGCACATATTCATACAAAGCTGGATATGGTGGCACATACTTGTAAGCCCAGCTGAGGCAGCAGGGTCTCCAGAAGTTCAAGGCCAGCCTGAACTGCATAGAGAGACCCTGTCTCCAAATTTAAAAAATAAAAGTACTAAAAATATACTGTGAACTATGCAGCCTTCCTGCTGTAAGTAGAAATGTAGTTGTGAACAAAATAGGTGATCCATTCCTGCAATCCCAGCACTCTGGTAGGCTGAGGCAGGGGGACCAAAAATTCAAGCCTAGTGAACTAGGGAGACTGTCTCAGACAAACAAAAAAGAAAAAGGAACAATGGGTATGGCTCTCTGTGCAGAGGCCCCAGGCTTCCTCTTCAGTAGTGCCAAGCAAAATGTACCCAGGATAAACTATGAAATTTGGAGTAGGATTGTTAGAAAAAACTGGCTAGACATTAGTATAAATTATGTTTGTCTCTGCCTCTAAATTTTTTTTTTTTTTTTTTTTTGGTGGAACCGGGGATTGAACTCAGGCCCTTGCGCTTGCCAGGGAAGTGCTTATTCCACTGAGCCATCTCCCCGGCCCCTTCTGACTCTAAAATTTAAAAATTGACCTGATTAATGTATTTTACTTCTCTGACACAGGATTTTACTCTGTAATCCAGGCTTTCCTAGAACTGGCCATGTACCTTCAGCTGGCATGGGAATTCTGAATCCCACCTCTCTCAGATTGTTGAGATCACATGTGTGTGCCACTGCGCCCAATTCATTTTCTTTTTAATGGTAAATTTGCCTTTAGATCATCATTAATTGAATAATTTGAGAGCTTAAATGTGAATACATTTAATTGGAAAATCCTTTTAGTATGCTATTAGATTTAGCTAGTGGCCTTAGAGCTTGATTGGGGCCTCTTGTACCCAAGGCAGGTGTTCTACCACTGGACTCTTAACCTCCAGCTCTTTTCACTTCACTTTGAGACAAGATTCTGCCAAGTTGCCTAGTCTGGCCTGTCAGCTTGTAATCATCCTACCTCATCCTCCAGATTAGCACAAATTACAGGCCACTACACTGGGCATGGTGAAGTACTTAATCTTTTAAAGTATAAATAAAAAACACAAGTGTGTTTTTTTGTTATGTTTGGACATTAACACTGAATTAAATATATATTTGCACATACCTTTTTACTTACATGTTTAAAGTAATACATCATTGCATTGAAAGATGAAGGAACCAGCCTTTTTTTTTTTCTCCCCAAAGGATAGTAAGTTACTGATTTCATTCCACTATCATACTGTTCATTTGTTTCCATGGAAAGAACAAGAGCATCAATTAATGAGCACTGATTTGTTCTGAATGTGAAATACTTAGGGAAGGAAATTAAAGTACTATTAGGTTTGCCAAAATGATAGTTTTTTTGATGTAAAAACGTTATTTCTTAATTGGAAGTCTGGAATTTTGCTTTTGTCTTTTACAATTATTTTTTCTTAATTTTTTTAAACAGTGTTAGCTTTTGCCCTTTGCTTTTTATTTACAGGTAAAAGCTCATAAGGCCAGCCAAATAGCTCAGTGAATTCACGCAGGAGCCAGGGTGAGCTGAAATGGCTTTTGAGAGTGGGCGTGGTATTGTGCGCCTGTAATCCCAGTGCTTGGGAGGCTGAGACCCTGAATACCCTATAGACCCTTCCCTAAAATACATGTGTGTGGAGGGGACAGGTAAAAAGCTTATAGCAAAATTAAATAGTAGTGGAAATTTGGGGGCTTTTTTCCCCTTGGGTTTTGTTTCGGTGTCATTTTGCTTAGGTTAGGCATTATCATGTACAAATTATCTGAAAATTATTTAGAGTGAAAATGAATAAGTGTGTGAAATCAAAGGAACCTTCCAGCTCTTAATGTCTTTAATTCTTTAGTTACATATTAGCACTTTGTAAGTTTCAACTTAGATTTGATTTAGAGAAGTGAAATAGTTGTGTATTACTTTAAAAATAAAACTTTTGCCAGACAGCCTAAAACCACATGTTAATTAAAATTAAAGTAATTGAAAGAAACTACTAACATAGGTTTTTTTCATCATTAACATTTTAAGTTTTAGCTTCTGATCTTTTTTTTTCCTTTTGATTAAAAATAGAGGCACAATAGTTAGTCCTCTATTGATTGATGAACTGTATGATTGTTCCTAAGTTATTTAGACTACTTTATTTTTTGGCTTTTGGAGCCAGGGATTGAACTTGTGCCCTAGTGCTTGCCATGGGAGCACTTATTCTAGTGAGCTATCTCCCAGCCCCTAGACTACTTTCTTAGTAGATATGTGGAAATTGACTTGTAACCTAGATTTTTTTTTTTTTTTAACGGAGCTGGGGATTTGAACTCAGGCCCTTGTGCTTGCCAGGGAAGTACTTATTCTCCTGAGTCATCTCCCAGGCTCCCCTAGAAGGTTATTAATACTTTGCAGTAGTGAAGTGACTCCTGTAACTTGTACGGTTTTTGTTTGTGCAGTCCTAAGGATAGAACCTAGGACCCTCTAGGAGCTCTGCAAGTGTCCTTCTCTTGACATTTTAATCATTTGTGCTCCCTAAAATGAAATTAGAATTAAAAGAACGTTTGATTTTTACATTTTCTTGTAAATTTTAAAACTAATATTGTATGTTTTTTACCTTTTTGAGATAGCGTGCAGGCTGGCTTTGAACTTATTATAGCCTAGACTGGCCTTGAACTCCCAGTGACCCTTCTCCCTCAGCCTCCCAGGTGCTGGGATTACAGCATGAGCCACCATATCCTGGCCAACTGATGGCTTATAAGAAATTTTCTAGTAGCCGGGCGTGGTGGCGCATGCTTGTAATCCCAGCACTCGGGAGGCTGAGGCAGGAGGATTGTTGTGAGTTCAAGACCAGCCTGAGCTACAAAGTGAGCTTAAAGCCAGCCTGAACTGCATAGCGAGACCCTGTCTCAAAAAAGACAAAAAAAAAAGAAATTTTCTACATGCATTTTCATTTTTTATATTTAGAGTTTTTAAAATAACAGTTCAGAAATATCAAAACATTTGTTCTCATATGTAGAAAACAAACCAAAAAATGATTGCTGCCTATTTGAGTTTAAATAGAAATTTATCATAGAGGCCTATGGTGGTGGCTCAGTCTAGTAAATTTCCAAATTTACTTGAATTAATTTATAAAATGTAAATAAATTATAAGAAAAGGAAGTTTAGAGTTTATACAGTTAGATTGATTTTACTTTTTTGCTTTCTTTTCTAATGAGTTGTCTAAGCTAAATACTTCATTAAATTTCTTTGCATGTTAAACATAGAAGCTTTTACTGGCATAGAATTGGTAAATACTCCCATGATCTGTCTTAGTGTTAAAAGTCAACACTGTAAGTCAAAGAGATTTTTGAGGATACTGAACAAGCTTTTAAAATTATTACCCCTATTTTCTCATTTCTTTAAATTTCATTAGGCAAGTTCTTTTGAACCAAGATGTTAGATATCCTTTATAAACTTCTTAAATGTAAGTTGTAGAATTTCTTTAAAAATGACCAGCCTAGATGATTTAGTGAGACCTTGTTTCAAAACAAAAAAAGAATTGGAATATAATCCAGTAATAGAGTTCCCAATAACACACACATCCAGAGGACTGAATGTGGCAGTGCAGGCCTGAGCGGAGCTCCTACTGAGGCAGGAGGCTCTTGAGTTGGAGGCCAACATAGGTTGCAGTTGTGGGTTCAAGGTCAGTCTGAACTAAGCAGTGTTTCAGAAAACTAAGCGAGAGGGCCAGGGAGATGGCTCAATGGAATAAGCGCTTCCCTGGCAAGTGCAAGGAAGTTCAATCCGTAGTTCTGCGAAAGGAAGGAAGGAAGGAAGGAAGGAAGGAAGGAAGGAAGGAAGGAAGGAAGGAAGGAAGGAAGGAAAAAGAGAACCAAAGAAAAGAAAAGAGAACCAATAGAGAAAGAAGGAGAAAAGTAGAAAGAAAAGTGAGCATCTATCTTGGCAGGAGACTGTGTTTTAGGATAGAATCTTGAGTATATACATTTCATTTTGTGGATTCTCAGAAATAATACTTAGCTGTGAATTGTTTTGGCAATGAAAATTCCAACATGCCATTTTTTCCTTCAGCTTTCAACATTTTATTCTGTAGCAGTGCATTTTTTATTAACACTGCTCCACATTAAAAATTAAATCAGAATGATAACATTAGATAAATTGTTAGGAAACAACTGGCTCATGATACATCCTTTAGGGTAATTCATTTGAATCTGACTTCTTTTTAGCTGAATCATTTTAGTGCACTGAATATTACATGACATCTATTAAATTATTTGATCTAATCGGTTGCCTACTTGGGTTTTCTTGGTGCATCCACTGTAGGTTATAGGAATTATGGAAACAAAGGTGTCTGAGGAAAGAAATTGAACTAAGGAATACGCAGTAATTAGGTCACTGAAACCTGTCACGTGTTTTGTCCTCCTTTCTTTAAACCATCCCTAGTAGCAGTTAACTTTCTTTGAAGCTGAGGGGAGGGGAGAGGAAGAGGAAGTAGGAGGGAGCTCTGCAGACTACTTTCTTTCAGCTGGCTGAAAGAAGGGAAAAGCACATTGCTTCTTAAAGATCCTTTTTATAGTTTGTTGGTTGGTGTGATGGTATTGTTGCTTTGCTTTGAAATATGATTACAGAAGTTCAGAGACTTTTCATTCCATTTGATTGGTGGTTGGGTTTTCTTTCGTTCTGTTTTCTGGAGAGGAGGTTCTGTTACCTTGGTCAGCTTCTAGGCTCAGGCATTCCAGATTCAAGTGTTTCTTCTTACTGCAGCCTTCTGCGTATCTTCAGACTATAGCTTGTGCCATGGTTACACTTTTGGTAAGGCTTAAATAAAATGATTGATAAAGAAATAGAACATTCAGCTTTTGGTGTAATTTTGAAATCAGGTTAACTTGTATTTGGTGACTGGCCATACTCATGTTTTCAGGTTGGGTGCCTTGCAGAGATTTCTTACCTGAAAATTGCTTATAATTATCAGTTAATCTTGCTTGGTTTAGTTTGTTAGTCCAACATTTTCTAGGGATTATACTTATCTTTGCTTTTAAATATAATAAATGATATAAGGAATATTAGTTAACTGCTTGTCCAAAATTATACCCTGTGTATTTTTATTGTATATTAAAACGAGGTTATAATGAAATGTTTTTCTTAGAAGTAGAATCATTGCTTTGAGACAGAATTTCACTCTAATTCAGGCTGGCCTGAAATGCATGGTAATCCTACTGCCTCAGCTTTCCCTTTGCAGAGATCACAGGTGTGTACCACCATGCCTGGCAAGATGATAAGTTTAGAGATGGAGAGTGTACACACTGAACTGTCTTACCGAATATTAGAATCTGTGCTGTTGTGCTATAGATTGCAAGTTCAAGGAAAGATTAATGGTGGAATAAGTGGCTTAAAGAACTGAACAAAGCATAGTCTTACTTTGTGTCTCAAGTATGCTGAATCTGTTTAACTGTAATATCTAGTCTCTCAGTGATAGAAAGGTTTTTTCACTGTGTGGTACAGGCTAGACAAGTGCCCTTACCTCTGAGCTATAACTCTTAGCATGGTTTGAATTTGTATTTATCTGTAAATTTTCCATGATTGATCATAGACATTTATATAGTTTTGGAATATTTTTAAGGTAATTGTTGATCATAGCCAAAAATATTTGCTGAGGATGAGTTTAAGTAGAATGAAATATTTTGTGGGGACTTTCTCTTTTCCCTCTCCCCCTCTCCTATTCTCCTTCCCTCCCTCTGCCTCCTAAATTTCTATCACTGTCCTAAGGATCTAGGTATTACTTTATTTAATTTATTTTTTAGATATATTTAGTACACGGTTTCACTACGCAGATCAGATCCTACTGTTTTCAGACTCCCAAGCATTGGGATTATAGTTGTGTGCCACCAAGACCAGACACCCAATGTCATTTACCTCTCCACCACACCAGCATACCAGGGATCCAACCCTGGTCCCTTTGCCTGCCTAAGTAGGCTCTTTAGTCCACTGAGCTATCAGGCCGGCCCTGGAATTACTTTAAAGCATGGGTGAGATAATGCAAGTGAGGTAAAATTTTTAGCCTTGAGTTAGCCAAGGTGAAAAATTGATTGATTGATTGATTGATTGACTAGCTACAATTGACCAAATGCTATACTGTTTTGAGTTAAGCAAAAAAAAAAAAAAAAGTGAGAGGTATAGACTTAGAACTTGGAGTCTGAGGCAGGAGGGTTGCAGTGAGTTCAAGGCCAACCTGTGTTATATGATGAGACTCTGCCTCTCACCAAGCCATTTAGGAATCCAAAGCTAGAAGTCAGTAGAGACTGAAATGTTTAAAGAAGTGGTGTGAAGGACATAAACTTTGAATGATTTACAAAAGATTGGGGTTACTGAAGGCATTAGACAGGAGGGATTGCATAACCAAAAAAACAAGAGTTGCAGTGAACCATCAGCACCCCAACTAGAAAAAATATTTTCTCAATTGTAATTGTACCAGATACATATGACAGGATCAGACAAAAAGGAAAAAGGGATTGTGACAGTATGGTTAGCGGGAATGTAACAAAATCATCTCTATTTTATTGGCAGGCTGGTTATTATGAATATCAAAGACAGTTAATTAGGTCTAAAGAATATTTTGTCTAAGAGAGTGAGGCTAGATAATGACTAAGATTGTGAATTTTTATGTCAGTTCTGGCAGATTTGGTTTCAAATTCTAACTTTGTCATTTGCTAACTATATGATAGTGGCAAAGTTTCACTTTAAACAAAATAAAGAGGGGGCTGGGGAGATAGCTCAATGGAATAAATGCTTCCCTGGCAAGTGCAAGAGCTTGAGTTCAATCCCCGATTCCACCAAAAAAAAAAAAATTCTCATCTATAAAATAAGTATAATTTAATTCAGTGTTTTTTAAGGTTAAGTGGAATTATTTACCATAGACCTGTCTTGTAGATTTTTTTTTTTCCTTTTGTAGTGTAAAAGGTTTTCAGTGGCTATTTGTAGCTCCCCTGTGTCCTTCCATTCAGGCTCTGTTGTGGATAAATGGGGTCCTCACTACTTTATAGCTTCATCAGTCTTGTTTGTGTACCACAGTTCTACCTGTGATCCCAGCCCAGGGGAGTCTGGGGCAGGAGAACTGCTGATAGTTGAAGAACATGGTGGGCTGCATACATAGTGAGAACTTGTCTAAAAACAACAAAACAAGATTAAGCCCTAAACTGTTTCTATGTTGGTGCTTTTTCCAGCTGTAAATGCAACCCATTGTCAGTGTATAGAATGTAATATTTGTGGTACATTCCTTCTGCCCTTCCCTCCTTCTTTTTCAATACACATGTATAGGTAAGATTTCAGGGTGACTTGTTAAACAGTTAATTTTAAGGAAATGATATTCCAAAAGATAAATACAGAACTTTTGCCTGTTTCTGTCTGGAAAAGTCAGCCTCCACTTACTCCTAATAGATGTTTTTATCCCACAAAATTCTTAAGTGATAAGGTACAGAATAATTTTTCCTCAGCTTGAGGGAAAGGCTTATTGAGGTAATATTAAGAGCTAGAAGTCTTGTACACTGAAAATGAAATAGTTGTGTTAAATTACCTTTAAAATTCCTTTCAGTATTCTGTCTTATTTTCATGAAGTTGCTAAAAGTAGAAAAAATATTTGACCAACATTAACATAATCAAGGCTTAATTATTTTATTGTCTAGTATGTAACATTTACTCTAAAATAGGTTTATCTCAAAAGGAAGAGCTTTTGAATTAGGGAGTCCCAGATGCAAATCAAAAGCTCTACAAAATTAGAAAAACTAGCATTGTTTGGACAATACTTCTAATCTATTTTTCCATGTCTGTTTCTGAATTATATCTTGACAAAAGTTGAGCACATTCCCAGTTACTCCTTGAATTTTCATATGCATTTCCCTTTGCCTTCATACTAATATTTGGGTGAAATTGGGGTAAAGTGAAATTGTAGCATATGTGCTAGGCCAAAAGGGACCACAGGACCATAGCCACAATGGTGGGCCAGCTGCGGATGGGTTGCTGGCTGGTATCATTAGCATCCTTGAGCAGGCCTCACTGGGGCGAGGTCAACATGATGCCTGTCTAGAAGCAGCTATACACAGCTATACGTCTCCCCCTTTGCTAATCAGAAGTGACAGCTTGCTACAATACAAGCCACCCTCCAAGTCCTACATGTTAAATGAACAAGAATCAAAGAATCATTGTACTTCTTTAAGTTGGTTAGGATTTAAAGTTGATTCACTGTATTTTAATTTTCTGCACTTTTGCCCTATATCTAAATATTCTGTCACCCACCTAATGTTATAAAACCATACTTTGAAAAGCAATAGTGTATCTACTGCCATTAAAAAAGGAGTTCATTTGAAAATTGATTGCAAAACTTGGTGTGTTGCAAATATGTCCATGGAGTCCAGGAACATGTTATTTTGACTGAAAATTGGCCCATGTGTGAGCTGTTCTGCAATACTGGGATTAAAAACACTTACAAGTCGCGGTAGTAGTTCTCTCCTAGTCCCAAATCTGCTATGATCATATGCTGAAAAACCTGCCGGTCTCTTTTTAATTTTTTTGTGGCTGCTGTTAAGAATTCAAAGTATGTGAAATTGTGCTTGTAGACTCCAGATTCCAAAGATTCTAAGCTATCACTGGATAATGTTGAGAAAATTGTCCAGTTTCTTTTTGCCAATCAAAATAGGATAATTGTGTTTGTTTATTCCCTTCTCCAGTTGCAGTCTCACCAAATGTATCATATTACTTTAAATCTCAAAATAAATATGTAATGTTATGCACATTATTTTGGTGAGTTATGCACATTATTTTGATGAGTTATGCTAATCTTGTGTGATTAAGAGCTTAACCTTAATTTTGTGTAATTTATCAGTCATAGAATTTATTCATGCTGTTTTCTGAGAGGTTTAACTAATACATGCAAAGGCCAAAGAAACAGAAACTCACTTAAAACAGATAAAATTAAAAAGGAGATAGATAGTATAGCGATACCGCAGGCACTGTCACGGTGCACTCATAGCAAGAAAGCATAGCCATACCTTATTCAGACTGGAATTGGGAACTAGGAAGTCAGGAACTAAATCATGCACTCCTTTTTTGCCCTTCCCTCACCTTTCTTTAGATAGGTTTCTCCTGCTTAATCATATGTTTTGCTTCTCATAATACTGGTTTCTGTGTAACTTCAATGGGTCAGTATCCATACTTCTATTTGCCCTACTCCTTATAAAACCTGTTAAATCTGATATTTATGATTTTTGCTAAAACCAGAAATAGGATAAGAAATGAAAGGCTAAAAAGTAGAGGAAGAATGGAACAAAATAAGAGAAAGGGAGACAGTGTATGGTAGCTGTTTATAGACAAAGGAAAAGGAAGTTTAGAGTAGCTGTAATTCGATGCCTGGTTGCATAAAGCTAGTTGTTGCAAAAATAGAACCTAAACCTCAAACTTGAGATTTCAAGATATTATTTTGCTGCATTACACTGCCTTTGTGAGCCATCAAGTGGGAAATGTCTGTGTGTACATCACTCATTCTCTTTCATTTGGCACTTTATGTTTTTCTTATAATTGATTTATTTTCAAAATAAAAATTCTTAATTTCATTCCATCTATAATTTCCATACACTTTCCACGTAGTAGCATTAAACTGTACTTAAAAGCTGTGCATCAGGGCCAGCCAAATAGCTCAGCAGATTTAAAGCACCTTTAAAAGACAGAGTGCAAAGGCCAGGGGTCCAGTCCCCTGGGTTCCTTCCTTGCCTGCCTGCTCCTGAGGCACACTGAGATGGTGATTGAGACTGGGCGTGTTGGTCCCTGCCTGTAATCCCAGCTCTTTGGGAGGCAAAACACAGATGGATCACTGAGTCTGATCTATGCAGTGAGATCTTGTTAAAAAAAATAAAAATAAAAACTGCATTAAAATATGTGCATTCTTTTCAGATTAATTTTATCTCCAAGTAGACAATTCAAAAGAGATAAAGATGTTTTACAGCCTCCTTAGTTTTTTAGCAATCTGATTTTTCTTTGTTGTGCATTCAGGTGGCAGTGGTTTTCCCAGCCCATAAGAGAAGCAGAAGGAAAAGGAAAAGAGGGGGTTGAGCTTTACTGACTCTGTGGACACACAGAGGAACTCAGGGAGATAGAGAAATCCTCTGACCTGAGACAGAGATTTGAGGGACTTCTGCTAAGGGTGGAGTTTGAGGGGTAGGTTCAGTGACACATAAGGAGCAGACTGGGGGCTCTCTTGTTATCCTGAGAAAGGTAGAAGGAAGTGGTATCCAGGACTGGGGTGGGGATGAAGAGGAAGCTGTCATTGGGTTTTGATGATTCAGGCTTGTTGAATCAGGGCTTAATAACTTAGCAGTTTGTACTCCAGCCAGAACCTATTATCAGGTGCTGTTCTCAAGACCATAGACGTAGATCTGTTCAAAATTGAGATGAAACTATGTAAGCCTTTTATAAGAACTGCCTCTAAAATCCTTGTCTCAAAGATTTCAAAGTAAAGACCAGTACTAGTTCTCAGTCAAAAAGCAATACAGGTGGGGCTTGTGTCTTTGTGTGTTTGAGGACCTAGTATGTTAAATTCAGGAATATAAGTACTTCTTTGTATAATGCCTATAATGCATTGGTTGAGAAACATACAAATGTAAGTGTGAATATAGGCAAAATTCAGGGAGTAGCAAACACCAGGGAATTATTAGGGACCTGCTGATTGTCAGAGGGATACAAAGGAAATGTCCCTTTTCTCAGTAAGCAATTAACTGAGTTGCCTCAGGATAAATGAAAAGGAGACAAAGGGGCCCGGGAAATGGTTCAGTGGAATAAGCGCTTCCCTGGCAAGCACAAGGGCCTGAGTTCAATCCCTGGTTCCTCTGAAAAAAAAAAAAAAAAAACAGTGAAGATTGGTTAAATACAGAAATGTGTATTAGATAATCCATTTATATGAATCCTGAATCAGTCATCTTCCTGTGAAGGTGCCTTGGTAAAAGGAGAGAGATTCAGCCCCCTAAGTGGTCTCAACTTTGTCTTCATAGAGTAAAGAATAATGAACATTTGTTAAAGAAACAATAAAACTTAACTTTTGGGCCATTTAGGTATAAGGTGCAGTGGCATTAAAGTATATCCAATATTCACAGTATTGTGTAATAATTGCGATTATCTATTTCCAAAAAAATCTTTATCATCCCAAACTTGATT
Organism: Ctenomys sociabilis; assembly: GCA_004027165.1. Lineage (NCBI taxonomy): Eukaryota > Metazoa > Chordata > Mammalia > Rodentia > Ctenomyidae > Ctenomys > Ctenomys sociabilis. Next base: position 57,627 of record PVKA01006126.1, on the reverse strand, counting down.
AAGGAGTTCCTGCCAGCAGTGGTGGCACATGCCTAAAACCCCAGTACTAGAGAAGCTGAAGTAGGATTGCTGTGAGTTTGAGGCCAGCCTTAACTGTAGTGCAATGCTGGCACAAAAGAAAAAGAGTTAGGAATATTAAGTTAGGGCCAAGGCTCTAGATTCAGTCTCTAGTGCTACAAAATAAAGAGGGAGAGAAAGAGAAATCATACCATATTTGTCATTTTGATATATTATCTGTGAGTTTTATCCATACTATAGCATGTGTTGGAATTGCATTATTTTTGTGACTGAAATAATATATTCTATTTATGGATAATGCCACATTTTGTTAATCCATTCATCTTTTGACATATGTTTATTGTTTTCTACCTTTTGGTGGTTGTGGATAATGCCATCAGATCTTTTGAGTATGTATCCGAGTTTGGAATTGTTGGAGCATGTGGAAATTTTATGGTTTAACTTTGTGGAAAGCAGGCAGACTGTTCTGCACAGTGGTTGTTCCATTTTTTTGTTGCACATCTCCACTCATTATTTCCCTTTGAGGAAAGAGGTAATAGCCTATGCTAATGGGTGTGAAACCCAACTCATTGTGGTTCTGATACGCATTCCTCTAATGGTTGGTGATAGCTAGCATCTTTTCCTGTACTTATTGATTATTTTTATACCATCTGAATAAGAAATGCCATTTAAGTTTTTTGCCTATTTTTATAGTAGTTTACATATACTGTGGGTATCAGACCTAAATCATATATATTTTACAAGTATTTTGTCCCATTCTGTAGGTTTTCTTTTAATAGTATTCTTTGTCCTTTGAGGGGATGTGGAACTGGGGGTTTAATTCACGCCCTTGCACTTGCCAGGGAAGCACTTATTCGACTGAGTTATCTCCCCAGCCCCAATAGTATTCTTTGGTATATGTGTTTCTCTTTTTGAGGACATCTAATTCATCTATTTTTTTGTTTTATTATTTGTGCTTTCACTGTTACATTCAAGAGATTATTGAGGCTGAGGAGATAGCTCAGAATAAGCGCTTGCCTGGCAAGCACAGGGTCCTGAGTTCAAACTGCAGACCTGCAAAAGGAAAAAAAAAAAAAGGAAAAGAAATTATTGCTAAATTTAGTGTGGGGATTTTTCTGTATGTTTTCATCTGAAAGTTTTATGTAGTTTTATTTCTTACGTTTAAGTGTTTGAACTGTCTTGAGTTAATCTTTGTTTGTTTGTTTGTTTATTTTTGTGGTACCAGGGATCAAATTCAGGACCTTGCACTTGCCAGGCAAGCACTTACTCCACTGAGCTATTTCCCCAGCCCCCCTGAGTTGATCTTTTAAAGTAGATGTAATAACTGAATGCGACATGCCTGTAATCCTAGCACTTGGGAGCTTGAGGTGGAAGGATAACTGTAAGTTTAAGGCCATCCTGGGTTACATAGTGAGCTTAAGGCCAGCCTGAACTAGATAAAACCCTATCTCCAAAACCAAAAACAAATAAATAAATAAAACCAAGTGAAAGTAAGAGTCCCAACTTCATTGTTTTGTATGTGATTATCCCGTTCTTCAGCACCACTTACTCAAGGCTCTTGCCCCCACATTAAAGTCATCTCTGTTGAAAGTCACTTGACCATTTGTTTGGTTTTTTGTTCTTTTTTTTTTTTTTTGTAGAACCAGGGGTTGAACTCAGGCCCTTGTGCTTGCCAGGGAAGCGCTTATTCTACTAAGCCATCTTCCTAGCCCCTGACCATTTGTACTACAATCTATTTCTACACTTTGTGTTCAGTTCCCTTGTACTGTGTACTGTTTAGATTACATAGAGTACTACTTTTGCTTTTTAAATTTTTCTACAGCTACGCAGTTTGCTCAAACAATTAGGAGCTCTTAAGATAAGTTGTATTAATGTTCTATTCTGTTTTGTGTCAATTTTCTAAAGTAGCAAGTGAGTCTTTGTGGGGCTACTTCCTATTGTATAAGCTATTAGGCTGTAGACTTACTTTTGGTGAAGTGGGTACTGGGGATTTAAGCCAGAGTGTTTCACTTGCTAGGCAGGTGCTGTATCATTGAGCCATATGCCCCCGAGTCCCCAGAATATGTTTTTAAGATTTAAGGAAAAAGAAGAGCCTGTGATTGCTGAGCTGTACTATAGTTGCTCATTTGACATTATGTGTCATTCACTTTGCTCCTGTGAATTTAAAGACAAAATATTTGAATCTGACTGGGGATGTAGCACAGCAGCACAAGTAACCTGGCAAGTGCAAGGTCCTGAGTTTGATTCCTGGTACCAAAAAATAAATAAATAAAAAAGAAAAAGTTGATTCTCTTACAGGTAAGGGGAAAAACAACATATCATAAACTCCAAAGTAGAAGTTTGTATGTAGTCTTTTGTAGTGTACAGTCAACCTGTTTGCTTATTTTTCTTTATTTCTTTTTAAGATCCAGGGTTCTTTCAGAACTAAGATGAGGAAAAAAGAAAGCTAATGTTTCTTATTAGTATTCTCTAGGGATCAAACCCAATAGAGGGTGGGTATGTCCAGAGCTGAATTGACTCAGGTAATTGTGAGGTTGACCAGTACAAAATTCATAGCAGGGCCAGCCTGGATTAGACCAGCTATCTGGAGGTAAAATACCTTCTAGGACTTTTTTTTAAGTGTATATGCCACTGGAGGGAACACACAAGACTTTTCTTTTTTCCTAAGATCTTTAACTGATTGGATGAAATCTACCTACATTGTGGAGGGTTTACTGAAAGTCCAGCAATGATCACTTCTCAAAAATACTTTGAGAACAGCATGTAAACTGGCGTTTGACCAAGTAACTGAGTACCTTAGTCTACCCAACCTGACGCTTTCTTATTCTTTTATGTAGTTAGTGCAGGATCTTATTATGCAGCTCAGATTCAGTGATCTTCCTGTTTTCATCCTCCCCAGCGCTGGGGTTACAGGTGTGTGCCACTACGCCCGGTCTGTCAGTTGATTTTTCTAAACTAAAACCTCAAGAGAGCCTGCTTAAGCAAGCTCAGGGACCTGGGTTCAATCCCCAACATCACATGCCATGCCAACACCCACCTCAGGCATGCTGAGCCAGCCACTGAGACCTGACCTGGTGGCCCACACCTGCAATTGCAGCACTGGGGAGGTTGAAAACAGGAAGATCACTACAAGTTTGAGCCATGTAGTGAGACCCTGTACCAAATACATTAAAAGAAAAGAAAGAAAAATCAACTGATATTCATTGTACAGGTGCTGTGGCAACTTGGCTTGTGTGGGTGCTGAATGCTGCAGGAGAAAAATCATCACTGTGTGTTGGATTCTGTTATATTGTTTCCAGTCTCAGCTGACCATTCTAGTGTCATTTGCAAGTCTTTTGTCTGTCTCTTTCCTTTACTCCTCCAAATTATCACTGCTAAACTAAACGTCCTCCTTTTCTCTTAGTTAGATGACCTTTCTCCTGCTGCACAGAGGAAATTGAGGTTATAAGAAGTAACTCCCTTAACTTCCTGTTCTTACACCTATTTTTATATCTTCCTCGCCTCCTTTTGTCTTGTTTCAGACACAT